>AYEL01055695.1:0-10642 GCA_000484575.1 Olivierus martensii
TCGTCGTTGAGATTCTTCTCTTTTTTTTTTTTTTTTTTTTTGGTTAATAGGAAATGTCATCCGAGTTACAAATGTCGAACTCGGCCGTTAACATCACGCAATTAACCTATTTAAATAGAATAATGATCATAAATACGACGATTAGCGTATGTGATAGGGAATAATATACTTCTAATCAAACATTGCAGAAATAATTATATCTGTCACGAATTCAATCATTTCTTACGTGCAGACGTTCTTACGAGAATTTCCTCTGTAAAATATTTTAATACCACTTTCAAACTTTATAAAATTTGCTCTATAAAAACAGGATCTATTATCAATAGTTTGCTGTATGTAGATATGAATATTAATTCCTCGGCATGTTTAGTGGAAGATGTCGTAAGAATAATTTTGCTTATATTACGAGACTAATCTGATTACTTACAAAATAGATATGTTACTTCATTATGTTAAAGAGTAACCGACAATCGACTTTTTAAAAATATTATAATGACTCCATTCTATATGAAAATCTTCGCATCTTTCGCAACTCTTCAAGGACTCTCGGATTGCATTTAACATACTACTCGATCTAAAACGATCTGATTTAATTCGAGAATCTGAGATAAGTTGCATGATGTCGATTCTTTCCATATAATGCAATTTTTTTTCATCTTTTTTCGCTGGATGTTATTATCGTGTTGGGTTAAATGGAAAATATTAACGACTTTCTGCATGAAATATCGCTATGAAAATACTTGTGATGTAAAAAGATAGACCTATAATCATTACAAGGGAATAGATGGGGATAAGATGGATTGCCAAAATTCTAACTTAAAAAATATTCCTAGAAAAAATTAATATCCAAATTTTTACGCGTTTATTACCATAAATTTGAGATATCTTAGTACATTTTTACCTTGCTTAAATAAAGGCGACTAGCTTATTTTATGACCGTTTTTATTATAGATGCTCGCTCTCGTTTCTTAATTTATTGCTTAAAGATTAAAATTTCATCGTGATATATAAAAAAATACACGAATTCACACTAAGTTTTATCAGTAAAAAATCTTGTTTACCTAACATAATTTTTTTTTAATTCCCATTCAAAAAATATTTTGATACATATATTTCTAACTTAATTACACTATCATCGAAAATTCTTTGATCGTCTTAGATAAATATTAAATTCGGAAAATTTTACCTTGAATATAAACTATGATGTCTAAGAGTTTTTGATAAACAGAAATTAAAGGAATGTCACTTAATTAGGTCACGCAAGTATTTTATATTATTGCATTATAAACCGAGAACGAAAAAATATATTAAGTACTTATCGAGCTGAATCAGATAAACAAGAAATATTTTATATCATTACAAACACATCCGAATTGTTTTATATTAAATGGAAGAGAGTAATGACATTTCAATGTCGTCTAGTCTATAGAAAGATAAATTTTTCGGATAACAATCGAAATTTATTAGAAAATGTTACAAATTCTGCTAGAAGAAATGGCAAAAAAATATATTTTAAATGCATGTTTTATTTTATATTTAATAAAATAATAACCAAGAAGAAAATGGAATAAATAATATCTCTCTAAGCTATCTATATCAAACATACTCATCTCTGGAATACTTATCTACAATATTTAGATAGGCATATCTATTCAGTACATCGGATTTTTAATGGCAGAAGCATGTTTGATCTCCTCACTCTCGTAAGTATCGTTTATATCTGACTACAACAATCGCCATCGGCTCACAGAAACATTCTATTAAATGCTAATTTTTTAAAAAAATTTGTTTCCTTTTATTTTATTACTATTAGTTCGAAATATTAATTTAAAATCGCGATTTAAAGTGATTAATTGCGTGCTTTCGACGTTGCGATTAAAATGCTATATATCAGTGGCGATTGTAGGACGTTGTTTGAACTTGAGCGATGGAATAAAAAAAAGAAACAGAACACAGTTGTAAACAGCAACAAAGCACATTCTGTCAGCTGGACATAAACAAACAGCGTGTCAACAGGAAATCACAGCAGGAGCGTAGTAAGTGACTAACTCACGCCCACATTGTTCTGTCTATGAATACGAAAGCAAACGAATGGAAGGACACGTTAGGTGATTTGTCTATCGGACATCTTTTCTGTTGTCTGCAGCCTTTCGATTCGAAAACACTGCTGCACTTCATTTATTTGACAATATGTGTTGATATAGTGACAATAATACAATAATCTATCAAAGCGAAACTGCTGTTGGAGATCGTATCGTTTTTCTTTATCCGTCAAGTAAATATGACGTCTCTTTCCGCGAAACGTCAAAGAGAAATTTCTTTAAAAATGGAGCGAAAAAACTGTTAACCTACTAGTTATTTATTTACCTGAATAATCTTGTTATTTTCTAACAAAGAACGATATACATTTATAAAGATCAAAATTTATACATTAATTCGGTATTTAAGTAAACATAATTATGCTTAATAGTGGTAATTTATTTAATGTTTATGTTTATTACTTTTTTCTGAATTTTGTTTACTTATTTTTGACATATAAATTATGTCAAAAGTAAGTTAGGAAAAAAAAAAAATTATATATTGTACAAGCACTCGGCCAGAATGAAGAGCGTCGTCGCCGTTTGAATGAACAGTTCATATCCATGTTTATCTATAGAATCTGGTGGAAATGATTGCAACTTGTGAAAGATAAGGAGGAGAAATGATGATGGATTCGACGATAGCCTAAATGTCCTTGAAGTAAAACAAACATATAAAAGATTTATATCATATAACTACAGTTCCTTATGCTCACTCGATTCATTTAGAAATTTTTTATCTATGGTCTTGATAGAATATTTAAATTTAAATTCATTAATAAATATATAGAATATTTAAAACGCTAAAGTTATAGGAAAAATTATTCTTTTTTTATATTAAAATATGAAATATTTATATATATATTCAGAACAACTTGTTATTTATAATAATTTTTATATATAAAAAAAGACTTTATTGATAATTACATTCCTGCTGCTCCGAATTAGTTAATCGGACAAAGGTCAACCGAAGTCTTCTTCAGGTCAGTCGAACGTTGATCAAAGAAATGATAACGTCCTGGGCCAGGTGTTTTCTTATCTCCTCCAGACAACTCTTTTAAAATTTCCCGTCTTGCATTGCGACTAAGTCATACCTTGCGTGATGAATGCACACGCTTCGGGTTGTCGCATGAAAAGGCGCAAAAAGAACCCTTTGAATGACACAGTTTCCAAATGGGTGCATTTCTTGGCGAAAACGAAAATGATTTATATAAACGTCCGTTTTTCGACTTTCTCCGACGGTTTTTATTGTATAAATATGTATTTATGATAAGAGAAAATTGTCTAGACGCTCCACCCCAGCCTGGGGATATGGACACCGTCCTCAACCAAATTTCTATCGTATTAACAGGATTCAAATTAAGCAAAATTTTGCTTTAATAATACCTGTTAAAAGGTTAAACGGTATTAATCGATACAAGTTGTCTCCTGGCGTTTTTTTTCCTATTGAGTTGTATCGGGCTTAAATTGAATGTAACTCGTTACCTTTCACCTTTTCACTGATGTCCTGCATATTATATTCTTCAAATAACAGATAAATATTTCTGAATCTTCGTTTTGAGTAAAATGATGCATGGTATACGATTTAAGGCACAATTAAACATGAATGACCTACTTACTTATACTTACGGTAAACATAAATAGAATCTTTACTAATTTATACCCAAGCAACTGCCATAATTCACTTGAACATAAATTGTTTACTACATAAGAAATCAGATATTTAGGAACTTAAGGTAAGTTTGTTTAGCTGTCAGGATAAACGGGATATTGTTTCTACTATAAGTCGTAAGCCCACAATCGCTTTAAACATCTAGAAAAACTCTTAAAATTATTAAGGGCCATCATTACTATGATCGAATTAAAGCTCGTTCCATTTAAAGACTACCCATTTTCTAACAGAAAAAAATCTATTAAAATGTTTAAATTAAGTCCTACTTCGTTGTCTTTAAAGTCTGCTATAAAGTTGTGCCATTAAATCGAGTTGGTGAATGGCTAGAGATCAATTCCCCCTACTGAAGACAATAGCAAAATTGAACTTTTATCACTTCGGCTTCGTCCCCTTGCCATTTGTTCACTGCTCTATCAGTATAGATAAGTACCTAGTAATGGCCTCCTTGCATCCGTGGAGGTCTCTTCTTGTACATGCGGTAGTGACTGGCAAGAAGATGAAGCCACTGTATGTCAGTAATGGGCGAGGTGATTAATAGGCCTGCCAAAACTCACTTGCCATTTAAGAGACAATGTACACACAGGCTATCCGGTATTAAGTAATGATAGCTTGACCTTCTGACAACACTTTGTCAGTTGGAGACGGCAGCAGGAAAGAGGAGGAAGAGATTAACAATGAAGTCGTACTTACGCATTAATATTGTCAAATCAAGGCGACAACACGGAGCCGATCCATAAAATTTTTTTAAGATTATATCGTTAACTCTACGACAAGTAAAAGTTATTGCCAGCTTAGTATATTTTCTTAAAAATGTCGCTTTAGATCTACGATAAAAGTTATATAAAGTTAAATCCTTTTATAAACATCTAGCCCTATATGTTAATATGTTTGCATAGGTACCACTAAGTTTTCCCTTTTTTCTTGCAAATTTATTAATAAATATCTTTATCACGATAAATAATATGATTTGCAACACGAATTTAATAAAATAAATTAACCCCGATGTCAATAAAACTCTCTAAATTTAATTAATTCGGGAGTTATTAATATAAATTGTATCGTATTAATAAGTTTACAACATACTTTCGTACTCTGTGAGGTAATTAGTTAAGATGAAGAGTTCCTTCATGCTTAGCAGTAATCATTTTCGGCATTCTTGCACATCTTCGAAATTGATTTAAGCACGATCGCATAGCAAACAAACGACTAATCTCAAACTTGTTACAAGTCTAAAAAGAATTAATAGATCTAAGCTTTCTTTAAATAAAAATTGATAGGTAGCGCAATTTTCTAGAAGAAATTCGGCAAAAACTGAATTGCTACGCTATCTGTACTCTCTTCTTATGTTAACAAATAAGAAGATAGAACAAAGAATGGAAGAATAGAATATAATAACAAAAATCAGTGGCAGAATAAACATAAGAGACGAAAGTACACTAATTTCTTTCTTTTTAACTTTGGTGAAGTATTTTTCTCAGAAGACAATCCGATAATTGCAGTGCATTGTTTGATCGCATTCTTCGGTCTGATATCGATTCACCAGAATTGGAATGTCTCGAAGCTACTATTCAATTGAATTTTTGCTTTTTAGAATTTCCCATATGATAAGAATTGTTTGCGTTGGTAAAAAATAAGACGATTGTGATAAAACCAAAGAACTGACTATTGGTTTAAATCTATGGGTCTACTCGGATAATAATCACTTCTAACTTTCCTGACACATCTTTTATTTCTTCAGTGGCTACTGTGTAAAACTAAGTTATTACAAAGGCGTTAACAGCACTACAGTAACGTGTAAAGCATTAAAAATGCTCTGAAATGGCCTAGGGTTTTTATCAATTGGATTTTGTGGCATTTTGATTCTCGACCCGAAGATAAAACCATTTGGTTAATGGAAAATGAAGTAATACTAAAGATAAAAGGTAGCAGCAATTTCAAGTTTAGCAAGAAGCTAAGAAAGTTGTTATTACTTCAAAACACAATTTACATAAATCGATGTCTTCTAGAGGGGAAAAATCATTAAAATTTTAAATTTATTTTATACGGCGTAATTAACTCAACAGATTCACATTTTTATGTGGAATAATTTCATAGTTTTACATTTTTATTCTTTCATTACATCACTAAACAATACCATTTGTTCCAATTTCTGTTTTTCCATGAAGATTTCAGTGACAAAAGTGAAGATATTTAATTATATTTATCGATCTCGTTCAAGGATAAAGGTGTTTTCAGAAGCAATCTTTAAGATAGAATTATAATCGATTCGATTGTTAAACAAAAATTTTATTCCTGATTGGAAATAAGAGGAAAGGTACCAAAAGAGCAAACACTTTAAAACTGGGTGATGATGATGATGAGCAAAATATTAAGTTTAATTTGGCCTTGGAAACCAGTTTTGCTGTCAGAAACTTAATCAACGCTTAACTTCTCAGTATTGTCTACACGACCACCCAAAGAAGAACAGATGATGAACAATACTTGGGTCAACTTGAAGATGTTCTGTCAGACTGTTTCGTTACACTTACGTTTTATGACATTAATGACCATGTAGTGGTGAACACGTCATCCAATCATCAAGGCCAATCACCCCAGGGCGCATTTACACCTCTGAGGTATTGTCCGTAGTCTGAGACATTCATTACAAAAGTTCTTTTCCTATAATTTCTTTTACGAAACGTAACTTGTAACAGTTACTCTTCATAAACTGTAAAGTATGATTAATGATTCGTCTATTAATTTTCAATTTAAAATATCATACTTAGAAACGTATAATTTCTACGAACAAGTCTACTGTAAGGTTGAGAAGATGGACGATAGATAAAAGCGACAACCCATCGCAGGCTGAAGAAACAATAGCATCTTCACAATTGTCGATATGATTACGATAAGAACACCAAGAAAATCAAACATTTATTAAAACAATCGAATGAACTGCCTCGCAAGATTGCTTTCTGTAGCAAATTTTAGTTATAATTGGCATAAAATGGACTAAAACAAACCGAAAACGCAAACGATTTGATGTTTAAAATCTATCCCCTCCATTGTTCTGAGAAAGGTGGTCCCTTTTCCGATGGCAGATCCCCTAATAGCCTATTATATAGTTTAATCATATTTTTCCATTCGATGTAACTTTAAGTTAACTACTGTATATTTTTTTCTCTCTCTAATCAAAAATCGTGACTTCACAAAAAACTTTTTCGTCTCAAAAAATTTTCTGATTTAAGAATAATTTATTTCGCTTAATGGGACCATAATTTTTCATTGTAAAAATCTATAAATTAAACATAGCCGAAATAATTGAGTTTAAATGATATAATTACACCTTTGTTTGAAATTTGATCTATTTATTATTCAAAGATATGAAGATCGTTGTTTGGTTCACCAACCCACATAGCGAAAAAATATATTCAAAAACTTATCCAACATTCATCACCAATAACTTACGTACAATGATTACAACTGTAAATGCTACTCACTGCTTACAACAGCCACTAATAAAGCTTTTAAATGACTGTTAGTCAACTAGATAATATCTTTTACAGCGTCGAACTTTTCAAAACAGAAAAGACATTGATGGCCTGCAGGCTTAACCTTGTAGTGGCAACGAAACATCGCGTGCAATTCTCAAGCCCTATATCTATCTTAGAAATAATTGCTAAGACCGGGGACCATTCAGGGGTTCATGTCAACCCGGGAGGGGTGTCTCTTTTATACCCTTTGGTTTTTTTTCTCTCTTTTAAGCAATGTTCATAAGTGACCTTGAATCCGAAAGAGTATCTATATCCGGAGTAAAAACAATCTTCGAATCTATTCGGATATGGATCGAAACTGCTATTTTTCATCCTTTCCTCACGATAAATATCATAAAAAATGGATAAAAACTCAAAAATAATTCGTGTTATTATGGTTATTTAACATTCTGTAGACAGTTCGTTTAATTTTTCATATCCAATAAGGCGCGATACGTAAACATTAAAGAAACAAGTAACCAAAACAAATTTTTGCAACTGGTTTCTTCAAATTTTCGAATAAAACCATATTCGAGTTTGATATAAATTCATAATGTTTGTATGTTAAATGAATAACGGAGAGACGATAAAATTTAAATTACATAACCAAACGGTCTTCATAGTTATGCTAGAATAATAATTGCAAATGAGATTAAATTATCATCCCTCATAGCATCCCCTGTAGATAGCAGAGGGACAGAATTCCTGAGATATATACAAATTGTATAACATTGTGTACAGTAATCTAGGCATATCAGTGACCTTACCATAAACTTGAACCTTCTTTTTTATTATCCCATTTTTTTAAATAGCAAATAAGACATTTAACGTTTAATTATAATAAGAAAATGAATACTTATATGTTTAACTCTTATTCCAGTAGAATATGTAAGGTTAGAAAAAAAATTTACATGGGGAAATTACTAGTTCTTAAAAATTAGTAGAAAATTATCGGAATGATAGAGTTTGGTTCCGACGCCAAAGCTATTCATCAAGGTTGATAATTTGGAAGAGAAACCCCGTTTTTATCCATCAAAAAATACTTTGGAAACGTCAAGGTCTGTAGGCCATTCACTGGTGATCACCGCTCTCATTTCTCAGAAAGGGAAGAAGAAATAGAGAATTAATCGGCTGATGGTGGGTATAGCATAATAATCAAGTGTACCTTAAAGGAACCCTTTTCTTCTGGCTGAAGGAGCAAAGGGTCGATTGAAAGCTGTCCTTAATAATGACAGATAGTAGAAGATAAGTCAGTAGAAGTTAGTAGAGAAAAAAGCTGCAACAGTTGATGATTGCTTGGAAAGAGGACATGGCGCGTGTCATGAGCGATCTAATAACCGGTTAGGGAATTGTCGCGTGCAAATGGATGTCGTGGCAACATACATCCAACACGTGGCTCGATTGCAGAGGTGATACGATTTGTATTGGACCAAGTGCTATAGAACAGCCTTAACTTTGATATAACCTTGAACTCGGAGTGTGGCATGCAAATTGCCGAACTAATAAACGTATCAAACGCAATGGTCATACAGATAAAAAGTTAACTCCGTCTCTGTCCTTAAGAATAACACTTATTTACGCATATGATAAATCAATAGTAGATATGTATCCTCGCATCTGTATAAATAAAGATCTCATGACATATAAAGAGTTGTTCAATTATATCTATCTTCGATATCTATTAATAAATATGTCATCAATTAATTAATCTACCAACATAATTCGATATAAAATTTATGAATATCGACAATAAACAATCATATATCTATTAAGCAAATAATTAATAGCTGTCGTTGAAATATGTGGGTCACCGTCACCGCTGATATTCAAGTCCGGGACGTGAAATGATTCATGTCATAATGTCACATAAATTCGAGCCTTAGAATGTCATATAAATTAACAGAGTCCTTTGTTACAGAATTTAGGACGTATAGGCTCCTACTATATTATCTTTGAAACTTTCAAGTAAATGCAGGATTACAAATCTACTTATATCTTGAAATTGAAGCTGAAATAATTCACGCTATGATAATTGATCCTGAAATTGAAACAAGTAATTCTGATCCTGAAATTGAAACAGAAATAATTCTGATCCTGAAATTGAAACAGAAGGAAAGAGAAATAATTCTGATTCTGAAACTGAAACCGAAATAATTCATACTTTAATTGTTTAATTAAAACATGCGTTACTTCGATAAATTTATTCATCAATTCATTCTTTGTTTTAGTTTTCAGTCAAAGAAACAAAACTCTAAACTGGTCATTTATAATTTCGACAACATGAAACCTTAAACAAAATAAAAATAAGGACAAAATAGTCATTGAATATAATTAAAAACAAAATTTAAAAAAAAAAATATAGAATAAACAAAATAAAGTTAAAAACAAACTCATAGCACTATAGGTTGATAAACGACCTACTTATACGAAAAAGTTCATTACGAAATTTTATACTTGCAAATCGTCTTCAAGAAAGTAAATATACAGTACTGTGCAAACAGCATAATGATTTCTTCAAATTATACTTATCTCATATTAAATACTCCATCTCAAATTATATATCTTACATATTCATAGTTTTATTTTTTTTTTATTTTTTGATATAAGAAAATATGAACAGGTTATTTAGATAAGTTTAAAGGAGAATCCTATTGGAATAAATAAAAATAATAATAATTTATTCGAAAATGATAGATTGTCTGCGATTATTATACTTACTCGCATGATAAAAGCTTTTATCATGCAAGCAATGCATGTTAAAGCTCTTATCATAAATGCTATATACGGTATACGAGTAATAATGTAATGCCATTGTAATGCCTTATATAATAAGATGGCGTAATGATGAAACAAAAATAATTGGAATTAATTGAAATACAGATTAGTTAAAATAAATCATTGCAACATTACTTTTGATCTAGTATTTTTTTATGTTCTAATGAAAAGCTGTATTTATATAGAATTTAATAATATCTGTAATTGTTGATGATGCAAATAACTGCTCATAATCGACCACAGCATAATCAAGTTATGTGAACTGATCCTGTTTTATAAAATTAATTGTTATATGATTTGGTTAACAAATAAAAATAGACATACTTAATAGTTTTGTATCTATCTTCTTAAAATTCTTAAAATTTCTTAAAATTTTAACATATTTTTCTTTAAACTTATAGAAATTCAAAATATAAGCTGTTGATATAAAACGGTTAAGCGTAGTTTTTTATGCCTCCTTATTAATGTAAAAAAATTTAATTATTTGTAGCTTACAGGATTTTTTGCATACTTAATGTATGCAAAAGATCCTGTAAGCTACAAATAATTACAAAATACAAAATTAGTAATCATTAAATATTTAGTATACAAAATTAGTATATATA
>AYEL01055704.1:0-58570 GCA_000484575.1 Olivierus martensii
TCTACTTTTGAGAGAAAAAATATATATATATAAATATAGAAAAAAAAATCTCGCAGAAAATTTTTTCAATTACCTAAACTAAATTTCTTTTATACAAGATTAATAACGTTAAATCTCCAGTTCGGATGATAGACACTCGTTTCGCTCGATATCCCTTTACAAGTAATCCTCAGTAAATCTTTTTTTTTTTTTTTTTTACTTCTTCTTCTTCCTCTATAACAAATTCCACACGATTACAAATTGAATAATATCGTCCCATTTATAAAAATAATATTTGAAAATGAAAAATCGATTTATTCAATTTTTAAAACTTTCCGACTGAGTAATCGATATTAAAGAATATTTTATTCAACAAAAGTTGGTTTTAAGGAATGACAAATTTTATATTTTTGGTAATATCTATCTTCTGTTATCTGTAATTCTTATAATTTTGGAAAATATTTTTGTATTTTATATATGTGTATATATTGTGCGTAGTTGGCTAGCGATGCTTTACAAAAGTGCTATTTAATCAAATATATAAATAAATAAATAATGTACGAGTACGTTCGACCTTTCGGTCTTACTCAAACAAAGCGAACTAATTTAATAAACCAAAAGCATTGGTTTGCGAAATAAAACAAGACAAAAAAACTCACTTATAAGAAATATTATAAAATACTCAACATGTTTATCATAAAAAATTCTGCTTAATCCAGTAAATAAATCATAGTACTTTCGACTTCTGATTGGATTAATGGATTGACTATATAAATTAATAGAAAATACTCAGTATGTTTATCATAAAAATTCTGCTTAATGAAGTAAATAAATCATAGTACTTTCGACTTCTGATTGGATGGATTATATGAAATATAAAACACTCAGCATGTTTATCATAAAAAATTCTGCTTAATCGAGTAAATAAATCATAGTATTTTCGACTTCTGATTGGATGGATTATATGAAATAATATAAAATACTAAACGTGTTTATTCATAAAAATTCTGCTTAATGAATAAATAAATCATAGTACTTTCGACTTCTGATTGGATGGACTATATGAAATATAAAATACTCAGCATGTTTATCATAAAAATTCTGCTTAATAAGTAAATAAATCATAGTACTTTCGACTTCTGATTGGATTAATGGATTGACTATATGAATTAATAGAATATACTCAGTATGTTTATCATAAAAATTCTGCTTAATGAAGTAAATAAATCATAGTACTTTCGACTTCTGATTGGATGGATTATATGAAATATAAAATACTTAGCATGTTCATCATAAAAGATTCTGCTTAATCAGGTAAATAAATCATAGTATACTCTCGACTTCTGATGGATCGAAGGTACTATGATTTATTTACCTGATTAAAAAAAGGTGAGTCAAAAGTGCTCACTTATTTATTTGAATAAACAAGATTTTCATAAACTAGAATAAGGAGTTTGCGTGTATTATCATAAAAATTCTGCTTTAATGAATAAATAAATCATAGTACTTTCGACTTCTGATTGGATGGACTATATGAAATATAAAATACTCAGCATGTTTATCATAAAAATTCTGCTTAATAAGTAAATAAATCATAGTACTTTCGACTTCTGATTGGATTAATGGATTGACTATATAAATTAATAGAAAATACTCAGTATGTTTATCATAAAAATTCTGCTTAATGAAGTAAATAAATCATAGTACTTTCGACTTCTGATTGGATGGATTATATGAAATATAAAATACTTAGCATGTTCATCATAAAAGATTCTGCTTAATCAGGTAAATAAATCATAGTATACTCTCGACTTCTGATGGATCGAAGGTACTATGATTTATTTACCTGATTAAAAAAAAATGAGTCAAAAGTGCTTACTTATTTATTTGAATAAACAAGATTTTCATAAACTAGAATAAGGAGTTTGCGTGTATTCGCTTCATTTTTTATCAATAAATTTACATGAGGTCTCTTCTACGTGTTATGATTTCGATTAGAAGGTATTCTTACTATTTAATTTGGAAGTTGTTCACACTAGTAGTAATTTAAATAAAAAAAAAAAAAACTGAAAACTATGTTGAGGTATTTTCGGTTTTATCATTGTTAAATTCAACCGAGAGTAAAAAAGAAATTCTGACAGCTTGATGTTTAAACTTGATAAAAGTCGTTTACTGTTAACGAAGAAATTCGAGCGAAAAACAGAATCTACTGAAGCGCAGTTGATAACTCTATTGACGTTCAACAAATCTCGAAAGAAAAAAAAAAAAATAAGGAAAAAATAAAATAAAACAACAACTGGGAGACAGAGAATGTGGTATTTTGATGTTTTCCAAAAAACATAAAAAGTAAATTACTTTTGTAAAGTAAATGGAAAACAGTCAGCATAATGATTTACCTAAATCCAACGATTTCGTATATCTCGGATTGTCATTTTTGTTTAAAAATAAAATGGAGAAATTTATTCATATATGTTAATAATAAAGGTCAGGAATTTGATTTAATGATTTATTTAATAATTCGGGAAATTATTTCGACGTCATCGTTAATGGATAATTAATGCTATTCATGAGACTAAAACGCTGATCAATGGAAAGTAGCCATTATATCTCGAGTACGTGTACACAAAATGGAATGCCATTAATATCCTACATTTTAAAGCATTAAAAAAATTTTAAAAATAAATAAAAATGAATTAAAAATCTCAAATTTTATTCAGAAATTTTCTTTACAATTTATATTAATAATACTTTAGATTAATGTTCGACGGTATCTCTTTATCTTGAATATTTTTTTTTTTTACGTATAAAAAGCAGTTAGGGAAAGATTCTCTTAACTGGAATTTCAAGAATGGCAACGTCCTGACTTGATTTCAGCAGATTCTTTAATTAGGAAATACGATTCTTTGTGCGATATCATGACCATAATGATAAAGAATGTCATATGAATGGTATGATCTCCATCTTAGTAGATACGCTGAAATACGCAATTATCATTCTTCGAATGCATCTACGTTAATAAAAATGCTTTAAATGTTTTAGCTTCTGATAAATTATTCCATTTATTGAAAGATGTTATTATCAAGCACGATAATGTCATTCTTATAAAAAATAACTATAAAAAAAAAATAATATTTTAGTGAATAATTATGGGTTTTTGATAGTCTCAGATATTTACTCGATATATAGCTTTATTATAAGGTACAGGAAATTAATTTATTATTTTTTTAATCAATAATAATAAAAATTTAATGATGATACTCGAAAAATAATTGAATTGTATTTTATTAAATTTAGCAATTTCCGTGTTATTAAATTTTAGAAAGTGAGATAATATTAAATAACAATGCGTAAATTATAAAATTATTATTTAATTTTTAAAGAATATCAAGTGATTTTTTATATAAAAATATTTTTTTTCTGTTTTATTATACTTTCTTTTAATATTTCTTGAATTTTCTTTCTTCGTTATATTATTTAATTTGATTGAACCACTTTATTTTACCATTTATGATTTGTGTTATCGCACATTAATCAGATTTTATTTATAATTAAGTATAATTAAAACTGAACTACTTTATTTTACCGTTTATGATTTGTGTTATCGCACATTAATCAGATTTTATTTATAATTAAGTATAATTAAATATAATCATCTTAAAGAATCAGAATTATTCTTTAATACTGAAGAATAATCCTGATTCTTGAAGAATCCTGAGTTTTGAAAAATCCTATTACAGCTCTGATGAAGGGACATCCAAAATTGCTTTTTTGTAGAGTGTATATATGTATAAATAAATAATTAATTAATCGATAATAATTCAGAATTAATGATATTTAATCTCAATAATATGTCGTCTGAACTGAAAATCTATGCGATCTACAAATTCAAAATGCATATTATTGTTATTTGAAGTTGAAAAAGAGATAAAATATATTTTCCAGGGGAATCCGGATACTGTCATCACTGTGCATTCAAGATAATGACATTGTGATAACTCATTAAGCCATAATATATTTTGCTTAAAAATATAACTATACTAATCAAACTGATCATTAGCACATTTGTAACACTTTTTATTAAAAATTAGAATTTGAAATATTTAAATTTTATACAGAAATTTTATAATAGAAATAACAGACTGTGTTTTCGAATTCAAACTTTTCTCTTTTATCTATTTTTTGTAGTACATACCAGAAATTTTACACAGGATTCATAATCTCTGACTTGCCTTTATCTTCTAGAGATTTCTATCAAAGTTTTTCTTAAAAGAATATAGCTAAAGTTTTGTGAATTTAACAGACAAAAGAAAGAGATGACTGTTTCGCTTCTATATATTTCTTTCCTATCAATTGTTTTGGACGGAGAAAAATATCAGATCCTTCTTTTCTTTATCTTTATTCAAAAACTTTTTTTTTATTCCTAGTTATAAGTTATACACACACACACATATATATATATATATTTTTTTTTTAAACGTACGAGTTTCCTCATTCGTCTTCCTTATCTTTGGAACAACAAATCTTATCGTGTTTACTATATACAACTAAAACAATTATTCCCATTTATAATACAATTAATTCTAACAGAAAATGTCAACCTTTACAACATAACAAAGCAGCTTTGTCTGAACAATGTCATTTAAACTAATTGAGTAATTCGGAACAATTAAATTCATCTTTAAAGAGATGTTGGTAACATGTGAAATTTTACATATATCAAAACTAACGCGTAGTATATAGATGAAGAATGATTAAGCATTTTCAAATATTTCATATTATATAATTTTATTGTTAATTTTGCAATTTGTATGCATTTATATTCAGTTGGAGTAAACACAAATATTGGCTGTTACATCATTTGTTTTTCTTAATTTATTTTTAGTAATAATTACATATATATATGTGTGTGTGTGTGTAAATATATGTGCAAATGGATCATAAATAAAATTTAATAATTCGATTTTTTGAACTGAAAAAAACTAGAATAGTATAATAAAATTGTAGAGTAATGCATGGATAGAATTCTTTTTTTTTCCATAAATAGGTGCAATTGATACTTTTGCTTTAATGCAGAAAAATCACTGCTACGTATAGTTGTATGGTTGAAGGATGCATATTAGTAATAATTACATATATATGTGTGTGTGTGTGTGTGTAAATATATGTGTAAATGGATCATAAATAAAATTTAATAATTCGATTTTTTGAACTGAAAAAACTAGAATAGTATAATAAAATTGTAGAGTAATGCACGGATAGAATTCTTTTTTTTTTCCATAAATAGGTGTAATTGAAACTTTTGCTTTAATGCAGAAAAATCACTGCTACGTATAGTTGTATGGTTGAAGGATGCATGTAAGATTAACGCACGTCAGTGTGGATTTTCTGCGAAACCCAGCTTCAATCCTATTGATTAATAGCGAACAATCTTAAAGAGACTGGATGCAGTTCTGAATTTCTTCCAGGCTTTTCAGGAATTGAGAACTGTACTCATGCAACATTGATCTTCAGTGCCCAATTAAATCGTCTCATCTCCATACAACCATACTGCACTTGGGAAAAAGTTATAAATAAGTTAGAAATATACATGTGGATATTTCTACTAAAGTTTTCTTCCTATAACTTGAATAAAATTGTATTTTTATATAAAAAAAATCTTATAAAAACAAAATATTTATTCGGTACAGAGATAAAGATATTTCTTACTCCTTTAATCCTGCAAAATTTTATAGAAACCTTTCACTAATTATCACTTTTTTTAGTAATACTCGCTTAAATTTATGTGATAAAGAATTCAGTTATAAAAATCACCAGAACCAAAAATCGAAGTTGAGAATCCAAGTAAAATAATTAAGTTGTAGAAAGAACATCATTGAGTGATATATTGTTTAATTCTTGAATCATTTTTCAGTTATTTCACTCGACTAGTTCGTTTTCATCAATTTACTCCGAAGAAATAACTTTTACGGTTGTAACCACTTATGAGAAAAATCCGAATAATAGCAGTCTTGGTTTGAGGACTATTGGAATTTTTCAGAAAAAAAAAGAAATATATATATTAAAAACATCATTATAACGCATAATGTAATTAATTAATCAGTTTAGAAAAAAAAATAAAACATGAAAATTTAATTTTAAAAATAATTCTCCAAAAACCAAAATTTATTAATAAATTTTGGTTCTTGGTACCAAAATTTATTAATAAATATAATTATAATTATTAAAAATAATTATAATTAAATTTATTGTGTGCTTTTTTAATTGCAATAAATAATTGCTTTAAAATTTAAAGCAATTATTATTGCAATTAAAAAAAAAAAGCAATAATAATTGCAATAATATATTAATAACTTAATTGCAATTATTTATTAAAATAAATAAATTATAGACAGCAATTAAAGTAAGTAAATATTGTATACTGTCTGCTTATTTATTAAAGTAAGCAGATATAGTATACTGTATGTTATCTGGATGTATATTATCCAGTCTGGAGATTACTTGTATTTTATTTTATTTGATTTATTTGATTCATAAAATTATGCACTATACATATACATGTTTCTGATATAAAGAATTAAATGTAAAAGATCACAAGATTTTGAAAATGTCGATAAAGAGAAACATGATTAAAGATTAGTAAGTGAATCAGGATTTTAATATATAACTGATACAGATATCATTACTTTTTTAGGAGAAAACTCCAAGAGGAAGAGGAAGATGATGATGAATAAATTAGCAAATAAATCAATCACAATACTATTCTGCATTGTCACTTTGTTAGAGTTTATGAATCAAATGAGATTTTGAAAAATGCAATTGTATTATAGCTGCAAGGAAAATTTTTTCTGAAATAGGAAAAATGTCGAAGAAAAATTTTTAGGAATTCCTAAAACAAAGAAAAATCCCATCCTATTTAAAATACATTATTTATATACATGTTTATATAAATTTATAAGACACAACAAAGCAAACAGGTTTGAATTATTATTATATTCAAATATAGCCCGGTAAATCGAGAATATATATATTAATAAAATAAATTTAAAAATTTTTGCTCATATTATATTTAAACTAAAATGACCACTATCGACTAAAACAAAAACTTTTGAGGTGACAAAATCGGAAATGATGGTAATTGCTGGTATACATTAACACATCATAAACAACTAGTAATTGTCTTATGTTTCAGCGAATCACGTCTTAAGTGAACTATTGGTTCTCTCGAGAATGTTGTACAAACAATTTAACAAATGCTATCATTATTACGCTCGATTTTCTGATTTTGATAAGTGGGTGAATTTCGTAACGTTGACTAACGATTATGATCTTAATTACGAGTGTTATGTTACCCAAACATTAATCATCGTTGTAAATTAACTTTTCTATTTATTGATACTACATTAGTAATCATAACTTGCAGGCAGTGAGAGATCTACCTATCGATACTTTCGCCTTTCCTATCGCATCCGCATTGATATGGAAATTTAAAATAAACATCCAGAAATATTTAAATTTTTCCAAACTACATTAAATTTTTTTTCCTTTAGAAGAGTGTGTATTAATGAATATTATAATTTAAATAAAAGAAGACTTACAATTATTTTATTATAGTTTGCATTAATGTACATTTGTGTAAACTTTCTGCATCTTAATTTAAATGCAAACAGTGCACATGTGTTTATAGATAAGTCGTTTACTGTTTCAGTGTACTTTATTGATCCGTTTAAATTTAAATAGACGAATCAAAATTAAAATAAGTTAATTTTACGTTATTTAATTGCAGGAAAATTTCAATATTTATAAGAAATTATAATTTTCTTTGCGAAAATAGTGTTTTAGAAAGTCTTTGATAAATCATTAACTCGAAACAAAATGGCTACAGTTAAACATTTTCAATTTTTTTTTTTTTTTTTTTTCAAAATTGATAATGGATTAAATTAAAAAATGAAGATATAATTTATTATATTTTATACAAAATTAACAATATAAGAAATACTTTCTCTTTGCTTTAGTTGTATAACTCGAAGTAGACGACATAAAAAAGAAAGTCCACTTTTCCATTTAGGAAAATTGGTGGTCAAAAAATGACCCCATTTTATTTTTAGGAAAGGTTTGAAGAAACTCTTTATGGACTTGCATTCAGTCATTCAGCATTTTATTGAATACTACATGTACAAAATTTCTTTTATAGTGAATGCAGAATTTACAAAAAAAAAAAAAAAAAAAAAAAAAAAAAAAAAAATAAAAAAAATTTAAAAATTTAAATTAAAAAAAAAAAAAAAAAAAAACTGCTGCATAAGTCAGCAATATTTCTTCGTGTGCAGCATAAAAAGGAGTATAAAATTAAATGAATAGTAACTATAATTTCATAAAAAAAAAAATAAATATTGAATTGAAATTTTTCATTCGATAACTTTAAATGCTGTACGGTATTTCATTATAACTCATTAAACATTTACTTTTTTATATTTACTTTTTTTCATTAAGAAAAAATATAAGTAAAATTGTTATCGGTGCTAGTTAATGTTATAACCATTCCTTCGCAAAATTAAAAATGGAATTTTGTGATGTCATTTACTATTTGTCAATTCTTTTTTGGGCTACTTTGGTGTTTGCCCATGTTGGTTTTGTTAATTTTTAATTCTACATTTTTCAGAAAGTAAAAATTTCTAATTATTATTATTTTTCTGAGTGAAATGTAAGGATGGGTTCAAAGAGAATTGACCAAAGGAATAATTCCGAAAAGAAGAACACTCGAGTGAGCAAAGAGATAAAGAAAAAAATTGTAGATAAAGTGCAGAAAGGTAGAACAATTAAAATGTAACTCGAGTATGGCATCCATAGGATAACTGTGGCAAAGTTATGCAACAGAGAGAGATTATGGGTGCTAGGGGAAGACTTCATTCCAACATCCGAGGGCTAATAAATTTGTGTGTTGTATATAAAATACACTATTTTATAACTTAGTGTGTTATACAATAGTAAAACACATATAATAAAGTAAATAATATAGTGTATCTCTCTCACCTCACCCGTTTAGGGGAATGGGATGGGGACCGATAACGAATTAATCTATTTTACATACTCTTATATGGGAAATATTGTCCCGCAATTCGACAGTTTCTCAATTTTAGTGTCGAATTAGTGTCGAATTGCGAGACACAACTGTATATGAAATTTTTAACTCTCAAATGGCATTATTTTGTAACAGAAGAGTGAAAAGTAGTCAAATTTTGGATGATCGTTCAGTTTTGGTTGAAAGACAAAAGAAAAAGTAATTATACTGAGCCATTGGTGTAAAATATGACTAAAATTCCTTTTAAAATGCTTATAATAATATTAATTAAAATAAACCTTTTCGCCATCTTTACAAGAATTGACCATGCTCATTCATATTTATTTATTTATTTTGTACGTTGTGAAATATCTCGAGAACCTACACATAAAAGAGAATTCAAATTTTAAGAGATTATTCCTTATTATCACAATTAGATGCTTATGAATTTTCAAGAAACTAAATAGTTTCATTATAAATGAAGACAACATTAAAATATCTATATCTTGTTTCATATAGGAATTTACGTATTCCTATGTCTATAAAACTAGATATAGGCATTTTAATGTCTT
This sequence comes from Olivierus martensii, assembly GCA_000484575.1. Lineage (NCBI taxonomy): Eukaryota > Metazoa > Arthropoda > Arachnida > Scorpiones > Buthidae > Olivierus > Olivierus martensii. The sequence continues at coordinate 9,607 of AYEL01055704.1, forward strand.
CATCTATAATGAGACTAGTTTCTTCAAAATTCATAAGCATGTAATTGTGATAATAAGAAATCTAACGTTTCAATTTTCTTTGATGTATGGTTCTCAAGCTATTTAATAATGCACAAACAAAAAAGAAATAAATATGAATTAGTATGGCCAATTTTTGTAAAGATGGCGAAAAGGTTTATTTTGAATTAACCAGTCATCGCATCTTATGTCTACATACAAGAAAGAATTATGAATGACTACTCATGATATAAGATAACACGTGTGGTCCATGCAACTATTTGAGTCTGCAGAAGAGATATGAAGGCAAAGATCGAGGATCAAATCCGGATATATGGGACCAACAATACAGAATTCTATAGAGGACAATATGCTCTCTATCATATGGTATTCAGCTGATAGATATTCATTGCTAGCGATAAGAAAGAGATAATAATCTTTATTGTATACTCGAAATAGTATTTATCAGTTCATTTTTTCTTATTTTGAAACTAAAATAATAGTTCCAACTCCAAAATTCACTAAGAATATGCCTTATAACTCCCAGCAAATCTCATGAAAGTCCATTACTATATATGAAAAATTATAAAATAACAGCTTGATTGGTTTGTTAATGAGTCTTCTTGGGATTAAAATAAATTAAAAAAAACAAAATGCATTTTACTATTTATTATATTTTGAAATATATCATAGTATTTTTCCATTATTACTCCACATGATTTGCAAATATTACATTGGTTAATACCGTTGATAAAACTTTGTTAGTCATTACATTTAAGTATAACATCATTATGCAAATTTTTATTATTAAAATCGATGATGTCTGCTATACACTTGAATACGTTCAAAATAATGCAATTAAGTTCTGCACGACAATTCCTAATATCTAGATTTTTCTCTGTTTTTGAATTAATTAGAAGAAATTCCATAAAAGTGCACAAAATCTGAAATTCTGTAAGAAATTTCTTAATATATGCTTATCTGTTAACTGAGGTTGCATCGGAAATACCTGCAACGTCAAGTATACTCACATTTAGTAAATATACAGTAAAAATTTATGATGTCATTTATATTTTTGCTCATTATGAAAGTAGTTAGATCCGCTAGTAGAAGCGGATCTAACTACTTTTTGCACATGTGAATTATCGCTAATAAACTTTAAAATATCTTCAAAAATATTCTAGAAATAGTCTTTCAAAAAGTTTTTAAACTCATAAAATATTATCATTTGCACGTGATTTAATGTTTCATAATCCTTATCAATTAAATTTTTTCTTGGAAAAAAATTTTATTCCGCTCTAGCCAAGTTTATGAATCGTTCTGTAATGGAAATTATCGAAATTAATGAAATCAATGTAACTGAAGAAATTGTTTCCAATATCACAGATATTCAATATTTAAATCCTGCTTTAAAGATAGCTATAGATGTGATGCAATTGGCTGTGTTAATTTTTATTATGTTAGCAATGGGATCTGCTATATCCATTAAAGAAGTAAGTGTTTTTGTATTTATTCTTTTAAAAATGTTTATAATTTGTAAATTTAAGCTAATTTTAAATGAATATTGATGGTTTCTTTCTTAACAGAATGAATTGGAGACGAAATGATGAGTAACGCATACTTTTTGTTAGTAATTGTTTGTGTCGCTCGTCATACCTTCTCTTAATCTCTCTGAAAAGACGAGTCATCCTTTATCATTTTGTTATGAGAGAAAACAAAATTCATTTACTATGTTGCATTCAATATACATATGAAAAGTAGTTGTATAAATTCAATATTGTGTATATTCCAAGTCTGTATCTGTTTGTTGGTCTGTGGTGTGGAAGTCTGTATTGTGCTTCTGTTTCTGTATGTAGTAGGTGTATGATTGGGTATGTAAGTCTCTATCACGATAATTATTCTAAACGTTATTAGTATATTTGAAAATGTTGTTTGGAACTTACCGATGATGTTGTTCGATTATTGTTTGTTATCACCAAAAGTATCAATCGTAAATGACAATATATTAAATTATTAGTTAATACATACGTAAATGATGCCATTATCAGCTCAATTTTTCTTATACTGATATTAAAATTGCCATTTATACGTTACAACTTGTAATATTTTCGCATTATACGTATGCTATCTTTAATAAAAATTATTTGCAAATACTGTAGATTTATTCATTACAATCGATAAAATTAGTAGTAATCTTTGGAATATTATTATGAAAATTTGTTTTATTTAAGTTTACACTGAATAATCAAACAAACGGATATAAATTATTAAAAACTTGCGATTATCTTTAATAAATGTCATAATAAAGCGGTATTGTTATTTGGAGGATTAGAATCCATTTCGGCTCCACACCACCATATTTTCTCAAAGAATCAGGATCTAGAAAATTTGGAGCCAGTGATTCAAAACTTTTGGCTATTGCAAATTCCTCATGCAAATTTGGCAGCATAAAGTCTTTAAACTAACTTAATCTAACTTATTTTTTTTTTTTTATCATACATCATTAAACCGCGTAACATTTAAAAGATGTGTCATGATATTTAAAGAGCATGCCAAGCCCGTATATGTTTTATCTCCAAAAACACTACTGCGCATCGTAGAATTTATATTTAAAATGGATATAAAAATTATTTTTCAGCCATTTATCGAAATTATTTGGCTAAAACAGCAATTTTGACGTATCGGTTGTTAGAGCTGTTTTATCCGAGATGCTCGTCCAAATTCTTAAAACTTTTAATCTTCTCTTTCAATTCGATCAGTTTGCAAATGATTCTATCACCGATGTAATACTTATTGATGAAATCAATGCAACTATCGAAAATATTTCTAATGCTACAGATATTCAATACATGAATGTAGCTCTGAGAACGACTGTAGATGTGATACTATTGATAGTATTGATTATTATTATGCTATCAATGGGATGCGGTATATCCTTACAAAATGTAAGTATATATATATTATTCGAGTTTGACATTTATTCTAAACATTTTTCGGTTTTATTAACTTTCTATTAAAACGTTACTTGCATTTTGGAATAATTATGGTAATATATTCAATGAATTTTTTATGTTTTGTAAAATTTAATAGGGTTTCTTTTACAGAAATAAATTTAATTTTCCTTTGAAATTCTTTCTAATATTATTTTTATGAGAAAGCCAAGTGAAACTCAATTATTATGTTACTTTCAATAGACATATGAAAAGTGCTTGTGGGAATTCAATCTTGTGCATCCCTGAAGCAATTTGTTTTCTTCTCAGAATCGACAAGAAATATATTTCTATAATATAAAATACAGATTGTGTGTGCGTGTATATGTAGCTTTTTTTCCTATTTAAAAGTAAGAAAGTTATTTAAGATTATGATATTGAATATTGATCAGTATCGTGCGTGCTCTTCTTTAGTGCTGTTTTTTTTTAATCCCACTCTCTATTGGCTCTTCTATTCTATGGAATTTTTTATTTTTTGTTTTAGAATGGCATATGATTTTAATGGATTTTTTATGCACAAAAATCTGTTTTGTACACGTGTTGCACCCATAAAAAACAGTTACTCATCGTTAGAGTTTCTATCAAAATGACTATTTTGCTCAGCAATTGAAATTTTGTCAAAAAAGTTCTTTCGTTATTACTGTTGTAGTTGTTGCTGCTTCATTTATCGTCCTGTGTTATTGAAGATCCTCCAAAGGTGTCTATCGTTGGTGATAAAGAAATAGTTGAATCACAGTACGAGAGATGCTATCAGCACATTTTAGAAAGTAGCGAAACAGTATTTTTTTTTAATTATTTTAAAAATGATGGTGTTATTTTCGAAAATTATTTTTGATTCAGAAGAATAGAATTACATAATATACTAATTTTAAAATTGTTTCGAAATTTTTTTATACTTTTAAAAGCTATTGTTTAATCTAAATCATTGTGTATTAACTAGGAAAGTGTTAAATATTATATTATGCAAGTTCTACAATATATAATTTACATATTATTAAAAATTTTACTAATATGAATGAGGTCATTGTTATAGAAATTTTTTATTAATATAAAAAAATTTCCAGAAATAAACTATATATTGTAGAGTTTACATAATACTTCACGTTTAACTTATCACTCATAAATTATGAAAATATAATATTTTTCTATAGTAATTTTTATTTTGAAAATTTTATAGTGTTAAAAAAATAGAAATCATGACGAAGTATAAATTTTTTTAAATTATTTCTTAACGGAAACTTTAAGATTTTAATTATTCATGTCATGGAAATAAATGGATATTACGCATTAAATTGAAAAAATATACAAGTCATGTATTTATGTTGTTACTATCACTAAGTATAGAGAGACTTCTGTTAATATTAAAACATGTTTCAGTTAAAGTTTCTTCTGTTTATCATAAAATGCAAACTAATGAAAAAAATTTATTCCCTTGCATACTATATAGTACATAAATTATCTATTAGAGAGACTATTCTGTGAAGTAGTTACTGTAATTTAAAAAAAAAAGCTAGAGACTAAATCTAAATTAATGTACAGAAATATTAATAAAGTTATAGAAAATTTTTTATTATTATTATAGAAATTTCTTCTCTATTTATCGTCCTCCGTTATTGAAGATCCTCCAAAGGTGTCCATCGTTGGTGATAAAGAAATAGTTGAATCACAGTACCAGAGATGCTATCAACACATTTTAGAAAGTAGCGAAACAGTATTTTTTTTTTAATTATTTTAAAAATGATGGTGTTATTTTCGAAAATTATTTTTGATTCAGGTCCTTTACTTATGATGGAATTTTCACAGACCAAAAAATTATAAGTCAAAAATGACCAATAATGGTAACAATTTTAATAGTATTAATAGACAATAAAAGACAAATCTGGATAAAATCATCTATATCTGATCTTGGATCCTCCAAGGTGATAAGTCATCTAAGTGGTAAGCAATTGCTTTACCACAAGGCCCTCAGCCAACTGTAAATTTTTAATAAAACAAAAAAATATTTATAACCAATATGCTCTTAAAATAGCCAAGTTTAGAATATGATAAGAGCACTCGTAAAATTAATTATCATAAGATGAATGATCATAAACATGAGACTATCAGTATACTTTTTGCACTTGCCACTAATATAAACTCTAATAACTGTCAAAAAGTAGGATTAACCTTGAAAAAGGCTATTTGAATAAAAAAATCAGAAAATATTGGCATGGCAAAAGATACCAAAGTTAGATTAACTGATAAATACAGTGTAAACTGTGAAAATGGTTAATTTTAATTCATCAAGATTTAAATTTAAATCTAGATTTAATTTAAATCTTATTTTATTTTTCTTTAATTATTTTTATCACAATAATAAAATATTTAAGTTTGATAATTAGAATAAATCTGCCTAGAAACCTAGAATAAGATTAATAATAAAGTAAAACTTGAATAAAACTGCTGATGAATATTGCACCATCTGTTAACAAAAAATTTTTTTTTTAATTTTAGAATTTTGGATTTCTTCTGATGGGTATGACCTAAATGCTATCTGGCATTTAGATCATTTGTTATATTTTCTACAAGAAATTTCTTGTAGAAAATATAACAAAAGATATAGTTGTATAGATTTAAAAGTTGTTTAGACCAGCAATTTTAAAATATTTTCTCATAGTTGCACTTAAATGGCCAAGAATAAATCATTATAATTACATTAACTAAGTGACTTTTCATTAGTGAAATTTTCTGATGGATATGTTTGAGAACTATTAATTTAGACTGCCTAATGATTATTAATTAGTGTAGACACTATTACTGTATTTAACTCTATAATTTTTGAGATTCTGAAATATTGTAGGTAAAATAATTGCATACTTTAAATAAAATTAAATGGATTTTTTTTAATAATAGTTATTATGATTAAAATACAATTAGGGAAAGGCAGAGGAAGGCAAGTGATTGCTGTAGCTAGAACTGCAGATTTGGTGTTAATGATGTTAGATGCTACAAAGGGAGAAATACAAAGGTTTGTATTTTTATTAGTAATTACTAGCTTGCTTCAATATTTGAAGATATCAGAAATGCAAAAAAATTTCAATTTCTGTAGAAAGTATACAAAAAATAAAGTTTTATGCAATACTATCTATTCTCAATAAGACTTTACTGTTTCTAGGATTAATTCATAATTTAAATTATTTATCTAAAACTAATTCCTTCAAACTTATATTTTTAAGATTTCTTATTTTTATTGGATAATGATCTAAAATGATAATTTTGCTTGAGAAACAGTAATTAATAAAATTTCTTTATATTTTAACTTTTTCTTACTTCAGCATACTTGATTATATAAAAATTCTATTAATATAATAAAATATAACAGATATATATATATTTTTTATGTTTCTGTAATTTAATTTATATAAAATGTAGATTGGAACAATGATAAAATATTGAATATAAAGCATACATCGTGTTCCTGATTTTATGTTTGATGGGAGAAAATGAAAATTATGTAAAATAAGGGAAAATATAACTTAGACAACAAATTATACAAAGCATTATCTTGAAGAAAAATTTTGTGTGTATTTTAGTCCAAACAAGAGTCCAAAAGCATAAAAATCAGAAATAAAGTTATTGAAATATGTGCAATAATTTGTGAAAATAATAATAATAATAATAGTTATTTGAAATTACAAATCTGAAAATACAAAGCAGTTAATTGAGTTATTGAAATATGTGCAATAATTTGTGAAAATAATAATAACAATAATAATAATAATAGTTATTTGAAATTACAAATCTGAAAATACAAAGCAGTTAATTGTTTTGTATTTTTAGATTTCTATGTTTAGTAGATAAGAATAAAAGCAAACATAAACACAACAAGAATTGAAGAAAAAACATAATGGTGGAAGTAACTTGTTACCAATATTACCATGTCATCAGATTCACTTTGTATGCATGAATTTATACATTTGTAAAGTACATTATGAACATCAAATAAATAAAATAAATATTTTATGACCAAGTTGCTGATATGTCATAAAAAATGGGAATTTAAATTTCTGATATCATAAATTTTGGGAAAATTTCATATTATAGGTAATTCTTGACTTATGTAGATATCATTCTGTGAAATCTTACATAAATCAAAATATACATATGTTTGGAGTATACCCTATATAATATTAAAATATTACCTTTTACTGTCACAAACATGTAACATTAAAAGTAGTTATATTAAAGAATAAGTACTTAAGTCAAATGATCTTCCAAGATGGTAAATGATGTTTATCTAGATTCAATTCTGAGTCCACACCTTTGATTTTTCAGAAAAAGTCCTAGCTCTTTAACTAAAATTAACCTAATAAGCCTATAAAATACATATACATATGATAAATGACAAAGTTAGGTGAAAAATACTTATATCTCTGCTTTATAACTTTATCTGTGTCATTTGTATATCTTTTATTTTAGTCAGGGAATCTTTTATTTAAATACAGATATACATAAATCGGGGACTGCCTGTAATTTAGACAAAAAATGAATTGGGTCCAAATATTTTAAGCATACATTACAAGAAAATATAAAATATGGTAATATAAAATCTGGTTTACATACAATGTGCATATATATATTTGCACATTTTTATTTAAAATGAAGTATTACTTAGAATTAATATATAATTCAGCATTAGTCTTCATATTTTTTCACTATTGCTATTTTTGTTCAGTTCCTCTGTGAAAGGTGAGCTCAATTTTTCTTTTTACAGGAAAAATTAATTGATAGATATAAACAAACTTTATGGAATAGAACTACAAAAAGTAACCTTGAACATAACCAAAATAATTTTATTACAATAGCTTAAAGTCAAAAATTCAAAAATGTTTTTTGGCATACGTAGTCTATCTTCAGCTTGTAATATATTATTAACCACGAACAGTAGAATAGGAATATACAGATTATCTATTTCTATGAAAAATAAATTTTAACATTAGCTATGTAGGAATTTCAGGAAAGAACAAAGAAAAAAAAAAAAGTATAATAGTGTACAAGTGATGATAAATGTAATATTCCAATAAATTCAAGTAAATTCAGTAATTTTTCTATCAACAAGCTATTATCCATTAGAAAGATGCTAATGACATGTATATACAGTGAAACCTTTCTATGTTAGACACATTTAATTCCTTCAAAATGTGTTCAACTTAGAGAGGTTGCAAAGTTGCGGTGTGAGGAAGTTAACTTGGACCTGTCCTATTTTTATTTTATTATGCACTCTATTATTTCATGGAAAATTTTACTATATTTATTTATTTTTTACAACACTCCAAAGACTAAAAAAGCAGATTTTTCTTTGTCGTTTACCTGATTTAATTTAAATTATATATTTATAATTTATTTAAAATCAGTAAGTTTAATATTGCAACGTTGTTATGTTTAGAGTGCTCATACAAACGCATCGATCACATGGAAAACTTTATTTTTTTTTTTTTTTTGAAACACTCCAAAGAGTAAAAAAGCAGATTTTCCTTGTCGTTTATCTGATTCAATTTATCTTTGTTCGGAGAGAGAAACTTAAATCAGCCTATATTTAAGCTGCTTTAACATCATGCACACAGTGGAAATTGCGATTCTCTTTCTCGTACGCAATCTCTAAACAAAAATAAATAAATAAAACATGCTGAACTGTACATGAATATTTTATTAACGAAATAATTAAAATTCTGGAACAATATATTAACTTTACTAACAGATTTAATAGCGTTTAAAGCAATTATCGTGTCCTGTACGCTCTGATATTTTCGTTAACTATTGCTGTTTGCACAGTGTTAACATTTTAATAATTTTTTCTTTGTTTCATCCGTGAAGTGGGTTTAGTAAATATACTTTAAACGAAATCAAATATTTAATTAAAAGAGAATTCATAAAATTTTAAAAAATTTAACTCAAAATTTAATTCTTTTTCTTTTGTTCTTAGACAAATTTTTTCAATTTTTTTTATTATTAATCACTCTTATCTTTAAAATCCAATTTCGTTATTGGAAAGTAAATATAAATATCAAACTGTAGTTATAATTTTTAGATGATGAATCGATATTTGCAGATATAATAATAAAGAAACATAATAATTAATTATTTTTTTTTTTCCAGAGTTACCATAGAATTTTGATTATTAATCAAACAATGACTTACCATAATTTTTCTCTCTCGAACATAATAAAAAAAAAACCAGTAGAGAATAACAAAAAAATGAGGAAAGGGATTGAAAAACTAGTAATAACGACTGATGGGAATGGATTATAAAAAAATAACCATTTTTTTTTTTTTGAAGATAGAATATATATTTTTTCTAAAAAAAAACATTATCTATATCTTCAAAATAAAAATATTTTTTAAATTAAAAAAATATAAAAAAAAATTGTTGTTATCATCTTTATCCGTCTTCGAAACTTATTTTTAATATTTTTAAAACTTTTAAAATACTAAATCTATGTCAAATTTTTAATAATAAAAAATAAGCAAAGGATATAAAAAATTTTATATCTTAACTATCTGTTTCATCATAACTTAAGATTATAAGTAATTTGATAAAATTTTATAGCTATCCAGTGATAAAAAATAGAATATTTATAATTTTATCGATAAAAATTTTAACATTAGTTATATATAGTGTATATACTAGCTGTAATACCCGGCGTTGCCGAGTTTTGTTTATAAATCACATATTAAAAATTTACTTTATATAGAATGCAAATTAAAATAAAACAAAATTACAATTGATATTTTTAATAATCAATGAAATCAGACGTTTAGGTAGACTAATAAAAATTTGATCATATAATATCAATTGATTTTGCAAGTATTTTCAAAATAATACTTTAAATTAAAATTTTAACTAAAAAATATAAAATTATATTCTCACGGATACAGCTTAATGAAATAAATATTGAAATAAAAAAATTGTCATAAAGTAATAATATTAATTTTACAGATTTCAAACTGATTTTATAAATTTCAAAGTATATTTACAAATATTTATATAAATACTATATCTGAAAATATTTAAAGAGAAAAACTAAATATTGTTTAGTGAAACTTCATATTTGTTGTTTTAATAATAATTAAATTCAAATTTAATTGGCTTTTAAATCCAAAGAGAACATCGTTTATAAAATACAAAAAGGACTTTAATATTTTTTTTATCAACAAGATAAAATTAATATTTTCAGTTAAACTTTGTCAATGTTTTTACTTAAATGCGAAAATCTTTATTAATTCTTCTTTTAAAATTCCAAATGTAGTACTGCAGTCTCAAGAATGATAGATAAATGTAAATTGATATAATAATCCATGTTATATCATTAATCTATTTATGTTATATCATCAATCTATTTATTTAAAACAGTTATTCATTCATTTTAATATATCTCAAATTAAACATTTTTTTTATATTTTTAAAAGTCGGTTATTTAGTAATGTACATTTTAAAATTAATATAATTAATTATTCAAAATCAATTTTATTTTATTTTCTCAAGAAATGCAACTTTTTAACTTTATGGGATATATTCTAACTTAACAGATTCCTAGAAAACAAAATACAATTGTTGCATTTTCAGTTTGCATAATATTCTAAAAATCAACTTGTTCTAAAATTAAAATAAATTCAAGCTTGATGCAGTTATATTGCTTGCATTTATAATAAAATTTCGGCAAAAAAATAATATTCGGTCTTTGGCTTTAGACATTCGAAATGCATGCTTCTCTACGACATTGGTGGATTGACCATAGGCTGAAGTATAACGAGACATTAGGTCGAAGAGTGTTTGGAATGACAAGTCTTCGTGATGCTATTTGGACTCCAACTCTTTTTTTCAACAACGAAAAAGAGAGCCAATTGGTATCGACAACTAAAGACAATATTTATGTGCAAATACAATCGAATGGAAGCGTTTATTATTCATTAAGGCAAGTTTTTAAAACCCAAATGTTATCTTAGGGACAATTCTATTCAGTTTTAAATGCATTTGTATTATAACAGGCTACGTTTAACTCTCTCTTGTCCAATGAATTTGAAGAACTATCCCTTCGATAGACAGAAATGCCGAATTAAACTTATGAGCTGTGAGTCTTTTAGACAATAATTTTCAAAATATATATTAACAATTATTTCATAAATTTCATTTTAAAATAATTAAATTATATTATTATTTATCCAATATTTTTAGGGTTATATGGAAACCACGATTTGGTTTTAAAATGGAAGAAAGATTGTGTGATATTTTTGGAAAGTGTAGAATTGCCAGAACATTTCCTCGAAAAAGATAATGTAGAGTGTACCAAATTTAATAGAAGTTATTTGACAGCAGGTAAGAATTGTAATTAAGTATTATAATTTGCATGTTGCCTACAAAACGATTTAATAATAATTTAATGCTAATTTATTTTATTTATAGAAAAAACGAAATATATTTGAACTGTATACAGTATGTCCCAGAATAAATGTCCCACTCTTAATGTGCTGACTTCTACTCAATAATAAAAGTTCATTATGGTCTTATTTAAAAGTTTATCATTTGCTCTATAAATTTATAAACTTTAAAATAATTTCTTCGTGAAAAATGAACTAAATTTATTCTGTAAACTCTTAATGTGAATATTTTTTTCATAAATATTCAGAATATGTATTTATTTAGAATCCAATTTTTAAAGTTTTAATCAGTGATTTCGGTGTAATTAAAAAGTTATAAAACTTTTTCTTAAGTTTCAATTTACGATAGCTCAAATTCTACGCATTATAGTTAATTAATTCAAGTAGTGGGTGATCGGTTAATGAACATAATCCGTTCCAAGACAATGTTCGTTATCTGAATTGTTGAATAGTTATAGATTTTGTTTTTCTTCAATTTTTATAGCAATTGATTCAAACAGAAAAATAATTATTCAAGAAGTTAACTTTGATCTCTTTTGAGATCATTGAATAGTTAGATTGCCAAATCTTTAGTTATTTATTATAAGTTTATAGTATTAACTTTGAGATACATTTTTGTCACTTTAAGAAAAAAAATTAAAAAAAATTTAATTAGTAATTTTTGGAACAATTTAAATAAAAAGAATTTAAAGCAACCATTTGATAAAAATTTCCTTCAATATGCAAAAATATTAGTATTAGTGGAATATATAGCACACAATGTTGGATGAAAGTACCATAAAGAACAATATAATTCAACAAAAAATGCATTAAACATTTTAGTCATTTGTATTTGTCCAGTAATATTTGTATAAATTAAGAATTAGTTTTATTTCTTTAGTTTTATTCAGATAAATGTGATTTCAAATTCAATCGGCAAATATGTTTATCAGAGCGATACTGCTTTAACTGACAATTTTTATTACATATTACATTAATATTTTTGAGATATTTGAATACATTTGTCATAAAATTTATAAACATATATAAGCCCTATACATAAGCTTATTTGTTTTAGTTGATTTCTGCATTCAAGTTAAATAATAAAACCAATTTTGCGTCATATCAGCTGTTAACAGCCTTTCCCAATGTGTGATCAGTGAGCTTGTAAGTGATTCACGGAAATGATAAATATTCTACAATATTTTGCCTAAACACCTAAAATTTGCCCTCTTTTTAATATTATATATACATATTATTGCCATGCGATCTGCAATAATGGATACTTAAGATGATCCGTTGATCAGTAACATGTTTCCAAAGATATTGAGCATCTCTATAAATGATAAGTGGGATTTGAATAGCAAAAGCATCAGATTAATAATAAGAATTAGTGTGTCAATTTAATCAAAATCGAATTAAATGAGTTTCAATTTAATTTTTTCAAAATACACTATTAATGCTATAATTTAAAATATTATGTATATTAGGAAAATATCTATATAATTTTATACAGAAATTTCCAAACTTTGCGAATTAATTCGTTCCTGAAGTGGGTTTGTAACGTAAGAATTCGTAAACCGAGAATCAATTTTTCATAGGCATAATGTTAAAATCAGAAGTTCTATTCTCGACAAATGAAACTTGACCATAATAAAATTAAGTAAATGTCAATAAAATTAATAATATGATTAAAACAAAGATTTGTTTATTTAAATAAATTAAAATATAACCTTTAAAATCAAGTAAATTATGATAAAGAAATTAATTATCTCATAAGAATATTAAAGAATTTTTATTCTTCGCTTTCATTATCGATAAATGAACAGATGAACTTTTATATAGTAAATAATGCCTTAGAAAAAACTCGAGAATGAAAGTTATTTCCATAATTTGCTCGTGAAACAATGGCGGCTACAGCGTGCACTATTTTCACATCTCGGTCCGCCATTTTGATTTTTCTGATTTCATAGTACATAATGGGCTTTCTGTATAGCTATATACATATATATATGATTTTAAATGTATTTTTATGAGTGCTTAATGTTTATTTATTTATTTATTGCAATTAATATTCGTATTTTCAATGTTTTTGATACTTCATAATTGAAAAAACTCGTAACCCCGGAACTCATAAACTGGGAACTTCCTGTATAGCTATATAAAATAAAATTATCAATTCTTTTAACAGTCTTTTTTATATTTCAAAAAATTTTATTTAAACATATTATATAGCTTCTCTACATAAACTTTTTCCACTTAATAGAAATTTTTTCTGTACTTAATTTAGTGATAATTATTTGGCTGATTTTTTATTCGAATTGTTATTGATCCTATATTCATTGAAAAAGGAATTTTCTCATCGCAATTGAAGTAAAAATTTGGGAGAAAAAATTTATTTTTTTCAGAGAAAATCGAATGTTATATAAGCTTGAAAAGTTTCTGGTGCTGATTTCAAGATTATTACTAATTAAAAGCTATTGCGACAATTATATTCGTGTGTTCTGTTAGTGCTTATTTTTTCTTGATAATAATATTATATTGTATATCATTTAAGAACCCTTTTAATAATAATTCGAAAAAATGTTTTATCTTTAAACATTAAACCATTCTATTCAAAGCACTGAAAGGATAAATGTCCTAAGTGGATTTCATGTTTTTCTGTAAATAAATACAGGAAAATTGTTTTCTATAAATATCCAGTCAAAGCCATATATTTTTGCTGATACTCAATATAATCCTCTTCCCATTATAAAAGAATACTCTGATCTAATAAGATATAAGTAAAAAAATTCGATAAAACTGTCAAATATTCAAAGAAATTATGTTATGAAAACTATTAATTTAGACAGTTTTTTTTATAAGATCCGTTTTCATAAAGTATATAATCCTAGTTATTTTGTTAGTCTCAACATAAAATTATTTTTAACTACATCAAAAGATCATCCTTTAAAAATGCCTACGAAAATAAAGTCTAAAAAAGAATTTTGTTACGAATGAGAAATATTCAAGCTTAAATTTTCTAAATGGATATAGAATATACTGTGTATCTTACATCTAAATTTTAACAATAAAAGATGATCACTTTTCTTATCTAACCTTAATCATACTTTTATTTTAGCTAATGGCTATTTCATGATAGACTATCCATATAAATTATTATGATATTCACTGATATGTAATATAAGATAAATATAAAGCAAGCCTGTCAAATATGGATCCCATTCATATTTTGCTTGATTTGGGGTGGCATTAGAACTCCATTTAGCAAGAAGCAATAATCTATTGCTTCCTATTAGCTCGAATTCTGATATCAACAACATGATGGTAACACAAATCAAGCAAAATATGAATGGAATAGTGCCTATATTAGGAAGGGGCCTTATTTGATAGTGTTGCTCTTATAATAAATAATATATGAAATTTTCAAATATTAACCTTAATGAAGAGTACTTTATTTTGATGTTCTTATCTGAACATTAAAATAAATTACTATTCATTCTGCTGATGATAAATCTTATCTGGTTTATCATCACCTAAATAACTAAAAATAATGCAAACATCAGTTAAACAAGTATTTTAATGTAAACTAAAATTCAAATGCACTTTCTTATCTGTTTTTATAATGTTATGATATTACTATTCAAATCCATCAAACCATTAGGAAAATATATTTAAAATATTTTATATAAAAATTCTTAAAACGTTTTAAATGTGAATTTTCTTCTAAATGTACTTCAAGTTTTTAAATCTCACTAAAATTTAAAAGTTTTTTCAAGTTTTTAAATCTCACTAAAATGCTACCAGTAAGCTGGTAGTATAATACATTTTCATAAATCAAACATATCGTGACTGAGGGAATTCTTTATTTATCATAATTATATTTGTGATAGGCAAAATTAATTCTTATAAATAATAAGAGATTGTAATGAGAATATTTTTTCACCTCATTGATAATCCCACAATTAAATTCAGAATGTGTTTTAGTTCTCATCTTTGTTATAACTTTATACTTTATATAATAGTTTAATCTCTGGCCAAATGTAATTTGATTACTATTATTTTGTATATATTAATAAAAATTTTATCAGTTTGAGAAAATAACTAAGTATTTATTAATAAGTAAAAAAAACTAAATATTAATGAAATCAATTCTATATCCTATGAATCATTTTTGGATTCAGAATAAACATTTTTCAGAAGATGTATGTACTAAGAGTAAAGATTGTATACATTGTATATAGGCATACCCCGGAATTGTGTCACCTTAGGTTCCAGATTGATGCCATAACTCGAAAATGTCCATAAGTCGAAGTACTGTCTTTTTTCATCTATTAATATATGTAATGCACTGCAATGGTTATACACGTATATAACTAATATAAATGAAGATTCATAACTAAAAGAAATATTGTAGACCTTATTTTGAAAAAAATCTGAATTTTTTTTAATAATTTGCTGCTGAAAAACCATAACTTCTAATTAAACATTGAAACTTTGGAAAAATGACATCAATTCAAAATATACGTAAGTCCGAAGCGCCATAAGTTGAGGATCCGAAATTCGGGGTATGATTCATACGAAGTAGTTGTATGTAGTATGTGCTAAAGGTGAAGATTAAAGATTAAAAATGTATAGAAAAATCATTTAAATTTTTAAATTAGTTGGCTCTAAATATCTAGCTTCAGCTACAGATGTCATTATTATTGTAAGGCATTCTTCCAGTTAATTTCAATTTTTCATTATTTCCTTTCATGTTCACAATATAAATGGAATTTCACATATGACTTTAATAACAAATCCACGGATGATTGGGAATCGTCATTAACCAGAATATTAAATTTTTTCCACTTGAAATAGATATATTGTAAAAATTGTAGGCATTCTCAAAACTGACTGATCACAAAAACCCAATGATAGTCAATCATTTCTATAATGATTAGTATTATTGGTTATTGTCCACTTTCAGATGTTGACTGTAACGTATAATATAATATAAATAATTTAAATGATTATGATATTAGAATGTGTTACACTTTAGAAGATTTTTTTTTTTTTTGCATATTTTACGTCCCCTTTCCAATCAGGAAGATTACTAAGGGGACGGGGCCAGTTCCAACCCCGGGCTGCACCCACACCCGTGGAGGGGGGCCGGATGGTGAAGGACGGGGATCACCGGGCCGGGCCCAGCACCCCGAAAAAAATCCGGGACCAGACCCGGGACGCGAACCCGGGTCCTCCAGCGTGGTACGCCAACGCGTTACCACTCGGCCATCCGGCCGCCCCTTTAGAAGATTAATTGATTACATTCAATTTTATTCAATTTTAAAATACAATACAGGGGGTAATCGGTTAACAAAGTTCCAAGAAAATGTTCGTTATCCGAATTGTTCGTTAACCGATCATCGATTTAACATAGGTTTGATATTTGATCGTCTCTTATTTCTTTCAAGTTGCTAAGATAAACTGTTCACATATTATTCTTAATTAATAGCACATTCCCTGAAAATTTCGAATTTCTATCTTTAGTTGTTCGAGAATTATAATCACGGATGAACTAAACGAAAATAGTAAGCGTTTATTTATTAATTTATTTTAAAAGCTTAAAATTCATTAAATCACATTTGAAAAAAAAAATATCTAATTAATTATATATTTTAAGTTTATAATGAACATTTCATTTTAACATTAATATGCTAAAGTTTGGGCATTTTAATAAGAAAAATCTACAGTGCTTTCATTTTTACTGATATTATATTCTGATTATATATATATACAGTATATATACATCAGCCATTTATTTTCAAAATAGTAAAAATGATATGAGGCCTAAATCAAATTATGAGAAAATTGAGTTTGTTGCATATCATATCAATTTGTTGTGCGTAGCTAATATAATGTCTATAAATATAATATTAATAACATAACTAAATACATGAATATTTAACATAAATGTGTAACATAATTTATACTAACATAAGTTAATATCTATAATTACCTCTGTTTTCTTTTAATTTGACTTTCAAAATAATTATCTTATATATAATAAGCAGTATACTATACATTAATATGTATTACTATAAGATGTATATATTTCAAATAAGGCCTTAATTATTTCTAAAGAATATTTAAAACCAAAATTATTTTAACCTGTTCACTGATAAAGGATTATTAATAAAATATTTTTTGATAAATTCGATTAGAATTTAATATGACAGAAAAAATAACTGTACTAAAACCTAAAATAGTTAACCTTCAAAGAATAATTTTGCTTATTTCATTAATTCAAAAAAATAACGAAATATGATTTTAAAAAATGTTACTTTGCGGAAATTATTATAGTCAATTATTATAGCTTTAAATGCTAATTTAATTTTAAATATTAAAAGAAACAGCAGGAAAGTTTTTATAAATACTGCATGTTTGATTTTATAGAAATGCAAATAGCAAAATGTCTATAATTGTTGCCCATTTTACATGTTAATTTTTTAAAATGTTATGAATTTGACATTTTACGAATAATTAATCATTGTATAAATCTAGAATTTATATATGATATGAATGTGTGTTTATTTCCTTTTTTTAATAGAAAAATAAGTTATATAACAGATCTTATAGGAATAATATTTATTCGCTGTTCCTTTATTTGGTATTCAATTGCCAGAATACGGTTTTTATACAATACTAGCAGGCTCCAGAAATTTCGGATTATTCTGGGACATAATTTTCCTTTGTATGTATACGGCAATCATATTTAACAGTTACTCCAATTGTAATCTCATATATTGTCTGTCCACGAAAGCCGCGTCTAGCTAAGGTGGATGAGTCCAAACGCGTAAAAAGGAGAGTCTCAGTCGGTATAATGACGGGTGGGAATTATTGAATTAATATTATATTAAGTTCAAGGCTTTTTTTAAAACAATAAAAATATATAACATAAATTTACAATAAAGCATAACATTTATTCGTGGTACTAATTTAACTAATCATACTTAAAATTTAAATAAAAAAAAATCCATCTATAGCAGATCTATAGATTTATTTTTCTCGCTTTTGAATTAGCGAAATCATTAATGAATTCAAAATGATTTCAAATCACTCAGTAATTTACATTCTATTGACAAAAGGCTTAAATCTGAAGTACGATCTTCATTATTTGTAGAACTCAAATAATTTTTTATTATTCTTAATTGCTAAAACTTCTTTCGGCCGTGACTATTGTCGCTGGGATTGTCAGAAATACTTGAATATGATTCTTCTAAATCCCATTCACTCAGTACATTCCACAGATTACTAATACTTCTTCTTCTTCTTCACTTAATAATATGGAGGCTATAGCTCGAGCTTTTTCCTCCAATGACGAAAACTAATACAGATGGGACACACAGCTAAAAACAAGGAAATTTCAGTACCACAGCGCTTCTCAGTTAGTTGAATGTGTATTTTTTCTTGAATGTAAAAATTTTATAATTTTTCAAGACATTGACCAGTATTAATATTTCCAAAGTCATTTAAATAATAAAGGATATTTTATTATTTTAAAATATAGAACTATATTGAATAATAATATTACGTAGTAATCTGTTTCCCATAAGCAGCTTTCGTTTCTAGTAGCCATCTTGTTTTTTTATTTTCCAATAAATTTTTTTTATTTGTTATTTAAAACATTTCAGTTCATTTATGAACTTATTTTTGTCTATTTCTGGATATGTTGCCGACCCTCTCGAGGGGAGCCCGCCTTGACGTGGCGAGAGGACCTGTGCCAGCAGGCACTATGTCTTTATCTGTGCATCCGCAGCTGGGCCGATAAGGTCATAGTGTCTGGGTACACTAACAGACTCCCAGTGGGGATGGCATTTTTCCAAGAATCCCCGCACTGGAAGATGCGCGTGCGGGTCGCACACCAGCGTCCTTAGGGCACATCCCCGGTCGGGCCTGGGAAACCCGTACCCGAGATGTGTGGGAGATTGGTTGAAATCTGTTCCGTTCTTTCGGGCCTCGGTTGACTTTCTATAGAGAGGCCCAGCTGTGTCGGGCAGAACTCGGACTGGGCACCCGAGTAGTCCTGACACTGTCCCAGGTGAAGAAATTCTTTCTGGGTCGGTAGAGCCGAGCTGCACCTCACCCTCGTTGGTGGACGCTATATAGTTCGCCGATCGACCGCCCGAGTCCCTGCGGGCCCGGGATTAAGAATCGCCCCGATGTATGTCCTGCGTGAGGTACAAGTCCTCTATAAGGGTCCCAAATCCCAAGGTGGCGTACGGTGCCGACAGGATGAATAGTGGAGGGATAGAAGCCTTAACCGGTCCTCTGGGTACAAGTCCCCGGGTTCGAGTACGACCAGCTCTCGGGCTGTAGAGGACTTGTACCCTGATCGGGGAAGCTCGCTTCCCTAGGGAATCACAAAACTTCGTGGAGTTGACCTGAGCGATATTCGACTTCCGGATTGGCGTCTGAGCCCGGCCAATTTGCGGCGTCAGTCGATATCGTCTCTATGGTGGCCCCAGCAGTCATATCTGACAGTGAGCTGCATCGGGGATCGAAACGGCGGAGATTCTCGCCCTTTCCAAGAGGGGAAAGTTCCCGCTTTGGTTTACCATTGTGTGTTCCACCCCGCCGTAGCGAATATCAGTTTATGTTTTGTTCGCTTGGTGGATCCGGCCTTCTCCGGTCCCCGTCGGGCTGCTGCGTTTACGCGGCGGTTCTGCCTCACATTCGTGATCACCCATTGGGAGATCCAGTAGCAAATGTGTTCAGCCTCTTTGCTCGCAATAAGGAAAGGTTCGGACTTTTCCGTCCTTTCGGCCTTGTTTTCACCATGATTCGTCGCGATAGCGCCTGATCAAGGTGTTCTTTGAACACACAGTAGCAAATCAGCCTCTTTGTGTTTCCGCTCCCTCTCTGGACGGAGGCGATTCTCGGCAATGTTTTGTTTTTGATAACAGATGACGCCACTTTCCCTTCAGGAAGAATACAAAGTAACGGGGCGAAACAAGCCCTTCTACAGGCTACCCATCCCTGCGGAGGGGTCAGCCGGATTTTAGAGGACGGGGACCGACGGGCCGGGCCCGGACCCCATGATAAATATTTTCAAGGAGTGGGACCCGAGACTCGAACCCGGGTCCTCCAGAGTGGAAAGCCGAAGCGTTTCCACGCAGCCAATCCGGCCTATCTCGGCAATGTAAAGTTCGCTTCGGCGACACAGTGCACGAGGTACGGATGCGGCGATCTTACCCCTAGGCCTGGAAAACCTGAGCGAGTCCGCCGTATACATATTTCGTTCGCTTCGTGGACCTGGAGGTGTCAGGCGAGTCCGCACCCGAGTGGCAGGCAATGATTAAGCCGAGATTATTCTCGCAGACGTGAAGTACCCTGTAGTAACCCTCGTAGGTGGAACAGGGGAGCGGCCTTCTGGCCTGTCTCAGAATACAAAATGAGCCATAAGTTGCCGACACTAGATTTCCTTTTTCTTCTATTGGTGATGAAATTAAGCCTTTCTCGGTTAAAAATAGAACTCTTCCGCAATCTGTCAAATGCAGTAAAACACATTCGACAGATTGCAATGAAACTGCTTCACGTTCCGAGCGCCCTTCAGATTTTTGCGCTCTTGGCAAATGTCCCGTTGCCAATCCTTTGGTATGGTTCTGATTTCTGTGTTTGTTTCCTGCATACCATTTGCCTACCATCCGATCCAAAAATGTTGAATTTACTCGTCTGAAAAATTAACTTTTTTCCAGAAATCTGAGCTTTCATTCATATATTTTTCGCGTAATCTAATCGAAACTTCGGATTCCTCTCACTCAGTGCCGTGCCTTGATATTCGGCCGCCAGTGGCGTGCAACTGTTAGTTGGCCGCCGCATATATCGATTGCCCCCTATTCAATCAATAAAACAAAAATTAGAAAATTAATAGTCATAATTGTTCAATTTTAAATAATTTCATTTATTATTTTATCAATAATAATACATAACAGAACATCTTAGAAATTATCGATATTAATGCAATACGTAACAGCCGTAACACAAATGAAGAGTATCATGGAAATTGTCATAAATTACAAAATTTTCGTGGCACGTAACTATAATATTAAATAAACTTCAAACTTCACTACATACAAAAATTAAATATCAATTAAATAACAAATAATATTTTCAAAAGTAACATATTAATGGGAAAACACGACAACTTACAAGAAATAGATTGGCGTGCTTTATTAAGAGCAAATTTTGATATAAGATGGTGTAAATCAATTTCATCGAATAATATACGCTTTATGGCTATAATTGATAAATTTGTTAGTTCTTTTTGCATTGTGGCTCTTAAATAGTTTTTGGTTATCTTCAATCTGGAAAAAGAACGTTGATCCAAAGTGAGACAAATAAATTAGGGAATGTGCTTAAAACTATATTGAAGCACGCTATATGAATGTGAAACAATGTTTTCTGCTTTTATGTGTCATTACTGATAAAATTTCATGAAATAAATTCTGTCCATCAATATCGGATTTTTTTCTTTGCACATCAATTAATTTCAAATGAAGATTTTTACATGATTCTAATATTTGCCTTCACATAAAATATTAATTCAATTAGTTATTTCGTAAATAGACGTTAGAACTGATTTTTATTTTTTAACTTATTTTTTGAAATGAATAGAATTTTCAAATTTTACATATTAAAAGAAATAAATTTTCTTTTTCCTCTTTATTTCCCTTTATTGGTTTTTATTTTATATCTTGTTTTATGTTTTTGATATTCAGTTTGGATGCCCCTCACTTTGCCCGCCTTCCACCTATGGAATGCCCGGCACTGCTCTCACTGACGAAGATTTTCCTTCGTGCAACATGATCATGAAAACCTTATCTGCACGCATTTCAAACTGTACTTACAGTTGTACCTAATCCACTGTTTTTCAGTTCTACTGCAAGTTGAGAAACACTTGTTCTTAGGTTTTTCTTCAATTGCCACAAAAGAAACCGCCTATCGACACAGTTAAGGAGAGGTGGTCGACTACTGCCAAATTGGATTTACAATATTTGAGAGCCCAAAAATCTTCCAATAATTGACCGTACTGTAGAACGTGGTCTCCCAACCAAAAGTGAAATTTGATTATAAGTTTTACCTTCGCGAAGCTTTAAAATTTGATTTGTAAAAAGTGTTTTTAACATTTTTCACAGTTTGAGGTAATTTTATTGTGAAAAACATGTTCAACCCGTTTTTATTTGAAAATCAGTGTTGTACGAATACTTTTTGTAGCACTGTGTGTAAAAAATAATTGCTTTTACCACAATAATAATAATAATAATAATAATAAAATATAAAATGCGTCAGCACCTTTTGGTGCCCTGAGCGGGCGCTCCGCTCGATGTTATGTTGAATCGGCTCATTTTACTCATTTTTTTTTTTTTTTTTTGCATATTTTACTCCCCCTTTCCAATCAGGGAGATTACTAAGGGGGCGGGGCCAGTTCCAACCACGGGCTGCACCCACACCCGTGGAGGGGAGCCGGATGGTGAAGGACGGGGATCACCGGGCCGGGCCCAGCACCCCGAAAAAAATCCGGGACCAGACCCGGGACGCGAACCCGGGTCCTCCAGCGTGGTACGCAAGCGCATTACCACTCGGCCATCCGGCCGCCCATTTTACTCATTTATTCCACATGGCCAAATCATCATATTTTAATCTTAAACTTTCAAGTTCTGCTTATGAAGAAAAACAAGAAATCCAAAAAGCACTCTAAGCAAGAAAACAATTTTATTATTAATAAATTAATACAGATACTAATAATACCATGTGGTAGCGTTTTCGGCCTTCTATCACCCTTCTCAGCCGCTTCTAACAAGTGTGTGTCTTTCGTTCTACATAGGCTGTCCCTATTAGGCGGTCTACAAATAATCATTTCGCTACAACAGAACGAAGGACACACACATGTTAGAGCAGTTGAGGAGGACCAAAGAAGGCCAAAAACATTACATGATATTATTTAGTATCTATATTAATTTACTAATAATAAATTTTTATTTTCCTGCTTAGTGCTTTTATAGATTTCTTATATTCCATCATACTGTGTTTATCACATTCCTTTTTGTTAACACAGTCATATAATACCACTGCAGCTATACATCTGAAGTATCTCTAGTACAAAACATTTTTTGTCTTTCATCCTATTCATAAGTGCTGAAATCAGTATTCACTGATACACGGCTATTTTAGTATTCTTTGATAGATTCTCATTCAACATATCTAGCAAGTAGTGATGGGCGAAATGATTCTTTTCAATGAATCGATTCATTTGATTCAATTCATTTAAATGAATTGATTCATTTGAATCGTTTGAATCGAAAAATCGTTTGAATCAAACGAATCATTTGAATCGAAGAATTGTTTAACTGGGTGAATCGTTTCTACTTGAAGGGGAAGGATGTCCAATCACTTCCAAAAAAATCCTGATTCCTTCAGGATTTTTCGGAAGTGATTAATACCATTGTCGTGGTAGAGATCGCCAAGCCTATTGACCTTAACCTGGTATGGGTGCCATTCTAACAGCAAAAAATTGTAAAACCACTCTCTTACCTTCTTTAATAAATCTTTGATTTGATTTACGCTGTGTCCAAGTTCATTTTAATCGGGAAAAACTACTGTTCCTCCATCCTTACGCATAAGTCTACGAACGCGCAAGGCCTAAGCCTGTCACATTTTAATCGAGAAAAACTACTGTTCTCCCATCTTACCCATAAGTCCACAAACGCGCAAGGCCTAAGCCTGTCATTCCGTTTAGGTTTGTTAAGTCCAAACTATCCTCATGGAATAATTTTATCTGGCGGTGGCGGTTGTTAAGCCGAATAGCCTCATGGAATATTTTTATCTGGAGGCGGCCATTTATTGAGAGCCGCCATCATCACAGGCTTCTCATGGAATATTTTTAACTGTGGCGGCCACTTATAGAACCGTCATCATCACAGGCTGACCAACACCCATGATGGGATGACCGGAAGATTGAAGGATGGGTTTCAATGGTCCGGGCCCACATCCCTCCTAAAAAATTGAAGGAGTGGGACCCTGATCCTCTAGAACGGTAAGCCACAGCTTTACCATGCAGCCATCCGGCTGATCTGTCATTCGAGGCTGCGGATCCCACAGTTTGTTCTGTGAAGTGTTCGTTATCCGAACATGTGTGGGTCCCACAGTTTGTTCTGTGAAGTGTTCGTTATCTGAACATGTGAGATCTGTCGTAAAACCAAACATAAAAATCTTTCGAAAAAGTGTTCGCTATCCGAACTGTTCGTTAATGGGTCCCACAGTTTGTTCTGTGAAGTGTTCGTTATCCGAACATGTGTTTCGTAAAACCAATGAGGTGTTCGTTATCCGAACATGTGTTTGTTAACCGAACATAAAAATCGGGAAAAACCACTGTTAGTTCCATGAGGTGTTCGTTATCTGAACATGTGTTCGTTAACCGAACATAAAAATCTTTAAAAAAGTGTTCGTTAACCGATCATCCACTGTATACAAAAGATCAGATATGAAAAAGCAGTATAACGAGTAAATCAACAAAATTAAGATTTAAGAATGATGGATTGCAAAACGGAAAAATAGAAAATTCTTCGATCGCATATTCTATAGATGGAAAATCGAAAGCTTATATTTGGTTAAATGATAGTTTTCTGTAAAAAAATTTTGGTTTGATATATGCTACAGATTTTATATAAGAAATATATCTCGTGCCAGCTACTTCAGACTTCCGCAGGGCTGATTAATGTCAATGATGGAACAGGTCGAAAGATTGAGGGGAAGAGAGATCAACTGGAAGCCTCTAGAATCAATTGAAAAATCTGGATATATGGGACTCGATTTCAGATTTTTTATAGCAGAGGTCTCAAACATATTCTGTTCAAAAAGCCGCTTTCGATATCTTTGATCAGTTGGGGGCAGCATTTAAAATTAATACCTTACGAAAAAAAAAAAAAACATTTTACAAGAGATAATCAATTTTTCAGACTATTTAATTATTTACGTTTTAATATCCTTAATGATATGCCACAATTAGTGTTAAAAATTATAAAACCGTTTGTAAATGAAGTGGAAGTTGTGTATTGAAAAAAGTCTGTCAAACTTACAAATCTACTGTTTTAATAAATTGTATTGAAATTCAATTAAAACCATTTAAACTTTAAACGAATTTTCAAATATTTCATGAAAAATAGTTATGTTTTTCTGACTATCTTCTATCTCGCATTTTTATCATCATCACAAGAGCGGATCTCTTACAATAATAATAAAAATGTGACAAGGGTCGCAAAAAAGAGTATATTAGATCACTAGTTTGATACCAGTGTTTAAGGCCGAAAACACATGTTCCCAACTGTAAACAGTGTATACCATACTACGAGCCACTCGGCAAACACACATCGAAATGCTTCAGCTGTCGATTCAACAAGCGCTTCCCACAATATACACGACGCTGTGACCACTTGCCATACACGCGTCGAGACCAATAAGACTGATAATATCCATTTTTATATGCGTCAACGCCAGTATGGCGCCATAACATCGTAAAAGTACAATCGCCGTAATCTATCTTATTGTAGAAATTTTTGATTCAGAATTTCTGTTAAACTATTACTTTGATCCAAATTTTTTCTGTGAACCGCTGCTTCAAAATACTTCCAAAAACAGTCGTCTGAAAACACACTCAAGCTAAATAATGGGAGAATTGGTTATTGCAGCTTGAAAAACAGCATTATTTGAATACTGTCATTCTAAACAATGGGATGAGAGTGCACATGCGGCGAGAAACACTCATACGCAGCTGTGGCCACACGGCTTGAATGTCATGGTACGGTACAATTGAATAATAAGGAATGACGCGCCGACTTATCTGTCGATTCGGCTGCAAAGTCGACAAAAAACCGCATTCTGTATCTCCGGTCTTAGATTGAAGTACATGCTTTCATTTCGTTAACTAACAATTTTAATTGAGCAGTTTCAATAGAAAATGTTTATTCATAGTATATACATAGCAGTTTCATGTATAATCGAAAAATCCGAATTTTTACCTTTAAAGGTAGTTTCATAATGCATTTTCATATTTAAGTCAGTCAAATGTTTTGTCTCCCAATTCACCAATTTCCTTCAATTATACAAGCAAACGCATAAGTGCATCAAGCAAACAAATTTGGCTTATAAATAATTATAATTACAGTTAAAATCTACTAGACAATAATTTAATCTATTTCGTCAATTTAAAAATTTTTAAAATTAGAAACAATTTATAAATTATTGGAATAAATCATATGATGTTAACTTTTCAATAAACAAATTATTTAAATGTGTAAATTATTTTAGGATTAAAATTAGTTCTCTTTTCCAATATATTTTTATTGTTTTTCCATATTTTACGCATCACAGATGACAGAGTAATAAATTGATGTAAAAGTACGGTGGAATTTCTTTTCTGTTGCAAAAGTTCGATTACCTTTATTTTTTCTGTGCAACTTCACAGTTTGCAGATCGTGTATTTTACAAGAGAGATTTTTATCACTCTGTTCCTTTTTAAGAGATCTACTTTAAAATTGATCCTTGAATTTTATTCGAGCAGAATTTTATATTTCCAATATTTTTAGATAAAATTAGTACCAGTAAAGACGTTTTATTTTCTCATCACTTTAACAAAAAAGTGTGTATAAAATTTAAAATAATAAAAATTAAATCGAATAAAATATTTAAATAAAAAAAATCTATCATTTAGTTTCGTTTATTAAGCAGAATATATAATAATATATTATTTTCATTGATATCTTACTTATAAATCTTTCAAAAAATTTTTGATTTTAAATAACTTTTCCAAACATATATATATATATTAAATAAAAGAATAAACACGAATTTCTTTATAGAACTCGAATGATAAATAAAACAAATTTAATACAGGCATAAAAATTGATTCAAAAGTTCCTTCGGTGAATTCAAATAACTTTTAGAAGTTAAAAATGCTAAAAAAACAGGAAAAAACATAAAATACTATCTTTAAAGAAATATTTTTTAAATGATTATACGAATAACTCGCATTTGTAGAAATTTGAAGTTAACTAACAACGATTACAATAAATTGTTTCAAATTATTTAATAATTCATATAATTTTTTAGAATATGGATAATATATTTGAAATGTTTGAAATGATGAAAAAAATATATATATAAATCATAATGAAATCATGTTTGCAGTTTCTATTTATTAAAAGTTTCATACTTATAAACAAAATTAAGTCTAAATATGTTACCATCTTTTTCATAGCTTATATACGTATTAATAAATTTGATATGATATGAATTTTACTTATACTTTATTTTTTGTTACAACACAACTATTTATATTAATAGTTAAATTCTAGTATCTACTGGAATTTCAATGTATGTCAAAATAAATAATGACAAAAAATGATATTTTATAATTAAGAATATAGTATTATATATCTTAAAATGATATACTGGGCTGTATTGTTATAATCAGTCTATTGTTTTGAAAAACTTACAATCTTAAAATATCGTAATTTAATATCATCATAACAGCTGGTACTTATAATTAAGATCTAAAATAACAATTTAAAATTAGAATTTATATAGAAAATTTTTTGAAAAATTTTCAATATAATTCTTTTCATTTTTAAAAAGTAAAAAATAGTTTATCTTTTAAATTAATAATTCCATTATGAAATTACTTATAGTTCCCAAGTGTTAAGAATAAAACGTTTTATATAAATGAGTTTCAAATTAATTTTTGTTGTTGAAAATAATGGTTAAATATAAACTTTAAAACAATTTCGTTCACAAAAGAATTGGTTATATCTAGGATGATGTTTAGAACGGCATCGGGAATAGCGTTAAACACTTTAAGATAGAACACTTTAATCTATCATAACAATAGAAATTCATGAGTTAGTGATCTTTTGTTTCAGTTCAACGAAATTTCAAGTTAAATTTTCGTATTAATCTTACTTGAAATTTCATGTGTTGTCAGTATGATAGCAATTACAAATCATGCCTCTTCTTTATGAACAAAATAAATTACAGCATATTTTTTATTAACTCCAATAGTTTTAAAGAAATATACAATTTTACAAGCTCCTTTGTAAAATTCACAAATTTATGACATGATATACTTTACTCTCCGAGATGCTGAATTTTATAAATTTATTCATACAGATAAAGCATATTTTTCCAAATAATATAATTCATTTAGTTTTTTTTCCAGAAAACAATAAATTAAGTACCAAATTATACATCATCAACATGATATTTTTAATGATATTTATCTTATTGAATTGTTTATTTTTATTAGATTAATTTTTTAGACGAAACTAAAGACATAAATGCAAACATTTAAGAACGAAAACACAGAGTTTAGAATTCATAAAAATATTACTTGTTTTCTGCAAAATTATAGGTCACGATGTTATCTAATTTCTTTTAAGTTTGACACCCTTTGTTATATTTATTTGTGTGCTAGAGAACTCTAACCAACTTTAATATCATGACTGTTGATCGTCCTACAGACATTTTAAAGTATCGGTCTTATATTTCGATGATAAAAATGTCACTAAATAATACTTTTATATCTTATACGGTGCTTAAGTTATAAAAGTTATTAATTTTATATTAGAAAAGAATTTCTAATTATCAAAATTACATTCTTTGGAGAAGATTCTCTTGAAAAATTTATCTGTAAGATAGTCGATTAATTCACATATAATCTCTTAAATTATTCAGTATGTACATATTAAACTATTGGAAACAAATGCTAAAAGCCAGAGAATAAAATATAATGTTTGTTTTTCGTATTCTGATAATTTAATCTTTGAATTTTTTCCTCACCATCCACTATTGCAATACCAATCTAAGAAAATTCAATATCCTCCCTCCTCATTCAAAATTTCGTATTCATATTAATATAATAAAATTAAAATTTTATTAAACACATTAATAAAAATTCATATTTACCGAATTAATTTTTGAGTTTTAGATAATATAAATATATTTATCAAATCTCAAGTAAAAAATATAAAAAGTTACTATTTCTATAATTTTTAATATAATTTATTCCGATTGTTATTTTTCATTTTTGAATAGTTACGTATAATAAAATCAAATTAACTTTAATTTTTTTTTCTTTATTATAATTTGCATATCAATAATGAAAGGATTTTAATGAGTTGCTTTACTAATTAGCAATTACTGTAGAAATTACATTTTATAAAAATTATTATACATTTGTAATGTCGTAAAATTACGTGCTTAAAATAATTAATGATAATACTTTATTATTATAATAGACCTATGTTTTATAATTCTCAATGTAATTAATCGCCATATTATAACTGAAATAAATTTACATCGCGATTAATTACAAAGAGATTTATAAAATATAATCCTATTGTAGTAATAAAATATTATCATTATTTATTTTAAGCACGTAATTTTGCGACATTATAAATGTAATAATTTATCTCAAGATATACAATAGCTAGCTAACAGCAATTTTAATATATTTTAAATATTCTATAATTATAGAACATGTAAAAATTATGATGAAATGTTTTTAAGGTACTCGAATGTTACAAAAAAAAATACATTTTAACAAAAAGTTTTTAATATAATTACGGTATTGCATTTCAATATAAGCAAAAATTATCATAAAATACCTTCTGTATTAATTAATGTATTCAGATCTATATCAATGGTTTAAACACATGTAATGCAATATTTAATTATTTCTCAGATACTAAATTTTAATCAAGTATATTATTAATAAACAGTAATTAATTGTAACTGTTATAACATGTGCCGATCTAGCAAATCTTAATAGTAAATGTGATACAATACTAAATGATAGCAAATCTTTATATTGCGTAATAATTCAGAGAATAGCATCACAGCTGATGTCATAACATAAGGAGTGACAGAATATGACGTCATCAATCTTCGGGAACATACATGAACATTATACGTTATACTGTATTGTATATTTATAACTTAATGACAGCATCGGAAGGCAGCATTAAGCCTATGGGATCCTATAGTAATCTTATGATCATAAGATTACTATACTCTCCCATAGACTCAATACTGCCTTCCGATGCTGTCATCAAGTATAGATATGTAATTTTGTTTTACATTTTTGCCATCACATTATTTAATTTTTTCAATTTTTAGATAATAAATATCAGCTTTTTATTTGTAATTTCTGTAATCTTTCTCTTTTATACTTTCTGAATAAAAATTTTCTTAATATGTTTTGTTTTACTTGATACGTAATTGTCCACGTAATTTATTGATTACATTTTCATTTAAAATAACATTGATAATATTATGAAGTTTGTACAAATCTCAGTATTTATGTTTCAGTGTAGTAAAATTAATTTACTGTTAAATTTCTGTTAATTTTAATTTAGGAAATGATGATTTTGATAAACTTCGAATAAACGCAAAATGTGGAACTGTAGCATTATGCGTTAAATTCCTTAATTAGGGTAATTATTCTTACAGAATAATAAATAGATTTATTAATACCGACATAAAAGGAATTATAAATCATGGATAATCAGTTTTAATGTATGAATAAAGTAGCTTTCTATATACTATATGATTAAATATTTTATAGGCTTAAAAATTATTTGATACAGATTATCCATGATTTTTATTCCTTGTGACAGTATTGATAAATCTGTTTATTATTCTGTAAGAATAATTGTTCTAATTAAGGAATTTAACGCTTAATGCTCTAGTCTTTCATGTTAGGTTCATTCGAAGTTTATCTGAATCATCAATTTGCAAATTTTAATTAACAGAAAGTTGTTAAACTTTTAACTATGTTAATACATTATAATTATTTAAATCTAGACAAAGTTCACTATTATATTATTATAAGTAAAATAATCATAAAGACAATTACTTTAGAAACAAGAATTTCTGGAAAGAATTAATCGCTTAATTTCTAAATGTAACCTTTATTCTGAGGTGATTAAAGGTACGGGATTAAAATGTAATCAAAATGATCTTAAACTGCCTAAACTTTATATTGTAAATCATAAAAATATATTAAATACTTCCGTATTCATACATAACCTAGAAAAGTTTTAAATTTGAACGTCCACCATTTTTAAATGGATTAATCAATAGAATTAATTAATATTTCTTCAAATTCGACTTTAATAGCCTGATCATCCCTCTGTGTTTTGCAAAAATCAATGAAATATAGTAGACTCCCGATTATCCAGAGTAATCAGAAAATTAATTCCCTAGATAACCGATTCCTGGGTGATTTGCAAAATTCTAAAAAAACAATATGTATTTAATATTAAAAAAATATTAAACCTAGATTCAAATGTTCTATTATTTATTGAAAAATTAAACAAGAAATTTGCTTATTTGCAGCAGAAATTGCCATACTTGTAATTTTATTTTGAAGTTAATTTTTATTGCCAGTTATCTAAGATATATTAAAGAAACAAATATCGGACGTTCAAAATTCTTTCAGACATCTCATTTAAGATAAAATATCGATAATTAAACATCATTTCCGAGTTGCGGATTAATCATGGTTAATCGGTGAAATTAAACCGTGATCCAGATAATTGGGAATATCGCCTATCGTTCAAAAAGTTATTGGAGAGAAAAGTTTCAACATCTGCCATTTTTTTAATTGATATATCATTTAGATCGAGATCATCTGCACCAATTTGATCTTCTCGTTAAATTTCATAAAAATCTAATAAGTTAATTGGTTCAAGATATACATTATTAAAAAAGTATCTGAGAGATTTGAATGTATGTCTGCTTTTTAAATGATATTTAAGCTACAAAATTAAATGATACAGCACTTCGAGATTTTCTTTAATGGCAGAATATCACTACCAAATTTCATGAAAATCTACTAAGCAGTTCAAAAGCTATTAATGGCGAAATATATATAGACAATCGGACAGAAACAGTATGGTGATCTTATAAGCTTACTTTTATTCGGAAAAAAGAATAAAAATTAAAATTAAATGGAAGTACATATTTAATAATAATAATAATAATAATAATAATAATAATGAAAGTACATATTTATAGTATTAAAAAGAATCTGTAGGAAATACTTTTGACTTGGAAAATGGCCAAATATATATTTACATATAACAGTATTTATTATATACAGTATTCTGTAAAAATAATAAATGAATGTATATATAAATAGAGGACGAGAGTTAAATATAGCATGGAGATATTAATATAGCAATCCTATCCTGTTGTCTCTGCTAGTTAACAGTATAATCTGTCAAAAATGTCTTACACAGGCAATCTATTTGTCTGAAAAGTTAATGAATAAGACGTATTTTGTAAAAGACGCGAAACATTTCATTGTTTGAAGAATTTAAAAATTTGTAAAATAATTATTACTTGACTTAAATTATTTGCATGTAATTTACTAGTAATCACTTTCAGTATAATTGAAAAAAAAAAAAACATTGTTTTAGATCTACAATTGCTTGCATTAATTCTGGCAGGAATGTATTTATTTATAATGAAGTTCTGAATACAAAGAAAGCGAGGTCACTAATATTGCATACCATATCATATTTGTATTCATGGCCAGAGATTATTATTTATTATTCTGCGTTAGATATTATTGTGCTGTGACACACAAGAGCATTCAAAGTGCGTTGGCACATTGAAGGGATACCAAGTTTGAAATTTTTGCAAATAAGTTGTATAATCTGTTTAAAAGTAATCTATTTTATAATATTCTATTATAATGTAGAAAAAATAACGACTCAAATATAGCATATTTTTCTATTTGAATTATTTTTATCACATCTAAGTATACAGTATTCTCAATTTTTCTATGTTATTCCCTATTAGTAACTCATTTTTGCAATTTAATTTTGATATATTTTTGTTATTTTTATCATTCAAAGCAAATAGTGATGTAACACGTAAATTAGATTACAATACAGTATTGTTAAATCTAAAAACTGACATGTTACGCGCAAATTTTAGAGAATTATGACTGCTATAAGAACAAATAAAAAATAAAATAGCATGCTATATTTAGCTTTTTTCTATATATATGTATACGCACATATATGTTAATAAATGCAATTATATTTGTAGGTATGTATGTATGAATATCTATATCTACAGTATATATACATACCTGCATATATACAAGCGCATTCTAGTTACGGAGTTATACACAGTATATTAGAATAACTTACATATGTATGAATATCTATATCTACAGTATATATACATATTTGCATATATACAAGCGCATTCTAGTTACGGAGTTATACACAGTATATTAGAATAACTTACAACATTTAGGTTATTCTAAAATACAACATTCTCCCGAACATCCGGAGTTCGATTATCCGGGTTATAGATTAAATAGATCTGAACTCAACATATTTTGAAATATTCAAATAATATGTTATTATGCGGTTTCACTTATATTTTTGATTAATTTAGATAAAAAAAATTGATTTGAATTTAAAATTTTGTATATTAAAATAAGTTTATTTATAACAGAAAAACTGTTGGAATATTTATTTAAAATTATAAAAAATTAAATTAGAAAAAATTTTCACTTGAAATTTTCAATCCGAATGAATTTCAATTTTAAATTGTAGCTAAATTTATTTTATTTCGGATATAATGCCAAAGATAAGATACTTTGCGATTAGATAAAATATTCTTAAAATAAAATATAATAATATAAAATGTCTTTCCAAACTGCAAAATTATAAAAAGAGACTATAATACTTATAATATTTTACGATTTTAACAATATAGAATAAATCCTTTTTTAAATCATTACAATCGGTTTAATAAGATTAAAATTTTAAGATGAAAACACGAATTTATATCAATTTATAAACCGAAATATTGTATTTCGTTTTGTCTTATATTATTATTTACGAACTGCAAAATTATAAAAAGAGACTATAATACTTATAATATTTTACGATTTTAACAATATAGAATAAATCCTTTTTTAAATCATTACAATCGGTTTAATAAGATTAAAATTTTAAGATGAAAACACGAATAATTAACTATCAATTTATAAACCGAAATATTGTATTTCGTTTTGTCTTATATTATTATTTACGAAATTTAATCAGTTTTATAAATTTTTATTTAAATTTTATAGAAATTTTGTAAATACTTTTTTATAAGATCTTTTAAGTCAGCGCTTCTCAAACTTTTCCACTTGGCGACCCCTTTTACCTGAGAAAATATTTTCGCAAGTCAGCGCTTTTCAAACTTTTCCACTTGGCGACCCTTTTACCTGAGAAAATGTTTTCGTGACCCTGGGTATATAGGTATATAAACTAGGAATACGAATTAAAACATTTGCCAAAATTTCTGCGACCCCCAAATTTTGTTACGCGACCCCATATTGGGTCGCGACCCACACTTTGAGAAACACTGTTTTAAGTGATAAACTTATATAAACGTAAGCGTGTAAAGTAGTTGAAAATATCACAATACTGTATAAAGACATATGCTTTATTATCAAGCTATGCAATCTTAACATAAAATATTCTAAATGATTAAAAAAATACTAAAAAATGATGATGATCAGAATACAGTAAATAAAAACATGCTTGCATCATGTTTAGTCTATAATATAGGATGATATGAAATCTTATCTTTCGTGATATATGCATTTCTTTATTGCGAAAACAATTATTTTAATATTTAATATGTTTTGGCAATAAAATATCACGAATGATACTGTATCGTGCAAATAACTCAGATTTGCATGAGTTACTTTTTGATACGCTTTGTAATCTTGAGGGACAAGTATAAAGGTGCAGTAGAATGTAAAGAAAGGGATGTTTATACTGTACAATATTATGATATATATAGGCCTATAGATAAGTTAAAAAATAAAATCATGTTATTTATTATATTGAATTTATAATTTTTTGTTTTACTTTCTTACATTTTTTTCGTAAGTTTAAAATAAATATTAAAAAAAGAGAAAATAAATTGTTTTTTGTAATCGTTTATTCATAAATAAATAAATAACAAATTTAGAAATAATGCAGATTTTTAAGTTTTATGCATTAGCGTTAAATAATACAAAATCAAAATTATTGATAGTTTTTATTTTACATTATTTGATAATTTTTTATTATTTAATATAATATGACATACTGTAGTATGTATGCATACTGTAACATACTATAGTATGTTACAGTATGTATGAGTGTGTATACGTTACAGTATGTATGAGTGTACACACTCATACATACTGTAACTTTTGTATATATATATATATATTTTTTCATACAGAGAGTATTTAAACTAAACTTCTTATGATTTTTATTCATGCGAATTTTTATTCATATGAAAAAGCATTTATAAAGTTTTCTATTTTAAATGTCTAAAGTTTCGTCTGAAGATATGAAAGAAAGCTAATTTATTTTGTATACTTTCATTAATATAAACAAAGACATGAATTTTACTGAATATAATTGTTATATTTTTTTATAAGAAACTTGAAAACGTAAAAACAATCACGTTATCCTAATAAAAATCTTTACATTTGTCATATTTTTTATCATGATTTTTTATCATGATTTATATACAGTGACTCTCATGGTTATTCGTACGAATAGTGAAATCTTTATTTATTTCATACAGAGAGTATTTAAACTAAACGTCTTATGATTTTTATTCATGCGAATTTTTATTCATATGAAAAAGCATTTATAAAGTTTTCATTAAAATCAAATTACAATGATTGTCTGTAACATAAATGATTAGATTTTTTTTCTAAAACTAAGCTTTCCATTGAAAAATGACTGAAAACTTTTCAACTTAGATTAACCTCGACTATAATTCCTTAAAGTTTCTACATAGAATTTTGAAAAACATTATATATATGTATATATATATACAACATATAAATACTGTAGAGACTTAATATTATCCCGTATTAACGATGAAAAAAATAATTTTTTATTTATTCTAGTAATTATCTTTGACTAACACAGAGGTTCTTAATCGGGGGTATCCATACCCCTTGGAGGTATGAAACTCGATCTCTAAAGTACAGTAAATTCAAGCTGTTCACACCTTTGGAACTCATACTGGCAACTAATATAAGGAATGGTGATGATTATTTCGACAGTCAAGTGAAGAGAGTATGGGACCATTGGACAACCCATTGGAGTCTGGAGTCATCCAAAGGTTAAGAATCCCTGGACTAACACAATAATTGTGTTCTATAAAAATGACGTGTAAACTAAAATCATACTGGCAAAGCACGAATTCGTATAAGAAATAACACATTTATAGAACACAATTATTGTGTTAGTCCAGGGATGTACGTGAAACGTGAATGACGTGTAAACTAAAATCATACTGGCAAAGCACGAATTCGTATAAGAAATAACACAAATAGCAGTGTGTCAATCAATTAATTTATATTTTTAATATTTTTGTATTAATAATATAACAGTATTACAGAATATTACAGTATTTCCATTCCAAAATAGAATAAAAGAGTATACTATATGAATGAGGTTTGTTCTGTCGATCTATCGTCACGATAACTCTCATATCAATTATCTGATTTGGATAAAATTCACGTTTTTAGATTACACTAAAGCATGTGACAAATCTATGGCATGCGTGTCTAAATTTTTTAGGTACGAAAACTTGGTGAGCTGATATAGTGTTTAAAATTTGGATCGACATGCGTAGAGGTAGTTTTTTTAAAAAAATTAGCCAATTTTGGCACTCTTAAAAAAAGATTCGCTGTAGAAACAAATTTATTGAATATCTTTTATAAATAATAAAAGATATTCACACATTTTGGAGCTATGTTTCTCCTAAATATTATCCAGTCAGAATGAATTTTCTTACATTACAGTATTGAAACACGTAGAACAATGAATAAATCAATGATGAACATGCCAGAAAAATTTCACAGCAATTTTTAAATTTTATTTTGCTTTGTTCTTATTTATTTTAAATATTTTTAAATTCGTTTATAATCAGCACTGCCTATTTTCCTAATTTTGGCACTCGAAAAATTTTGGATTTGCCATTACTATTCTAAGAAATTAAATCGATATAATCGAATATGAATGAAATTGCAATATCTTATTGATATTTTTATTATACAGTAACAACAAATCAATTTTGGTAATTTTTTGTACACACTACGTTCTAGCAGTCATCAATAATATGTGCGAATTTTATTTAAATCTGATAATATTTACATGATATATCGTTTTGACAGACGTTCTGTCAAATAACCTATGATCCAATATAGATCATTTTCATTTGTATTTTATGATAAAAATTCTCTTAAAACTATTTGCAGAGAATATAAAACTTGTTTTCAGTGACAATAACCAATATTTCACAACTAATATTAATAGAAAAAAAATTGATGTTAATATTTAAAATTCAAAAATTCCTTAAAAATAAGTTCTTTTTTTTATTAATTTTAAATGAGTTGTAAAATTGCACAAAATTCAAAAATGTAACAAAAATAGCAAAAATAAAATAAATTAAAGAGCATTAATATTCACAGTTTTCATTTCCAATTCTTGTATTGGTTGAAAATAATTTTGCTAATAGTGGCTCTCATAATACAGTATACCAGTAAATTGTTCTAGTAGTTCTCGAATTATAAAGATACTGGAAAAATACACACACATACATACTGTAACCAGTGCCGGATTAAACAAGATGGAAGCCCTTAGGCAGTCGAAATGTCGGGGCCCTGTCACCTAATAATTTTACGAATATGATTTTAAAAAATATATCTGCAAAAGAAGAAATAAATAAATGGTTACTTCTCTGTATTGAATAATTTACAATATTTTAAAGTAACAATCTTTTATCGTCAATTTGAATTCTAAATAATGAAATCTAAAAATATAACCGAAAATAGGAATATTTAAAATGACTAAATTTCAAAGTACTTTATTTAAATTTACTTTTTCCTTATTTTGTAGAAAGTTTATTCGAAATAAATTTGTAGGACAGTATATCAAAGACGCGTTACTAGCAGAGTATTTAGATCGGAAGAGCGGTTCAGCAGGAATGCCGAGACCGATATCGTATGTTACATTGCTTAGATGTATTTAATGTAATATTAAAATATCTACATTAAATTTTAAAAATGAATAAAATCATTTTTATTATTTATAAAGTAGGATTATTCCCCGAAATCTTAAGAGCATTCACTATTCAAAGATTATTCAAAATTAAGGATGAAAGTAAAAAGGATATTCTACTTTCTTTTATAAATTTTATTTTGTTTTTAATTCGAGAAATGTTTGTGATATTATGAATATAGGATAGATTTCTTGTTAGTTTTTACACTAATACTTTAACTTTAACACCAATTTTTTTATATTAAGAAAAATTACAAATTATAATAAAAAATTTAATTAGGCATAGTAAATAAAATAAAGAAATGTTTAAGTATTTTAAAATTTATGACAATTTAATTTTTAAACAAAAAAGAGAGATTGAGAATTATATTATGTGTAAGTCCCTGTGCGGTACTTTCTTGCTTTCTAGTAAAATTATGTTATTATATCGTTATTATGTTAATCTATAAACTATAAAAAATTGTATAAGTTGAATTTAAAAACAAAAAGGAAGCGAAGTCAATTATAAGCTCCCCCCGTAACCGTAAATTGTTGCCGATATGAAAATTCAACCCGAGCGATAGGAGTCATGCACGGAACAGAACCGTGGAAAAGAGAAAGAACAAAAAAAGAGAAGTCTCCGAGATCTGGAAGTAAAGAGACGAAGATAAATAAGTCTCACAAAAAAAAGGGATAAGAAAAATAAGAAGAATTAAGGTTTTAACAGAAAGGAGGAAGATAAACGGAAGCAAAAGAAAAATCCAGAATCCGGAGTCTCCTACATCTCCTTCCCGAGAAAACTCAACTTTACTCCAGGTACAGTACAGTACGTGCGGGTTGGATATAGCACGCACCCTCTTTATAACTACAATTAAAGATACTATATTTAAAGCGTCAGCTTCGTTTCCTTTTTAATGTATTTTTAGTACAGTATTTTTAAATAATAAACTCTCTCTTCTTTTCTTTATCGTATCTTCGTGTGTTTTAATTCTCCCGTGTTCTGGACCCCTTGTGCCAGGACCCACAACTACTCGATATCATTCGGCAATAGTAATACGTACATACCGCCTCGAATCCTCACATATGTCTTAACTTCAATAATAATAATAATTCCGCAGAAAATAACTATGCTAATGGCATTCTTCTAACAAATATATAAGTTGATTAATACGTCAACTAAATTATTTGAAAAAAAAATCTACTTATTAATATAGATTTCAAATATAATAGAAATCTTTGAGAGACTAGGAAATGAAAATAATTAATATTTAAATATAATATTAA
Organism: Olivierus martensii; assembly: GCA_000484575.1. Lineage (NCBI taxonomy): Eukaryota > Metazoa > Arthropoda > Arachnida > Scorpiones > Buthidae > Olivierus > Olivierus martensii. The sequence continues at coordinate 49,439 of AYEL01055704.1, forward strand.
AATATTATAAATAAAAAAATTTTTAATGATGACCTGCCAATCATGGATATGAATATTGATTTAAATTGTTCAATTTATGAGCTATTAAAATTAATAAAAATAGCCAAGATAAGAAATATAATAAAACAAAATCTCAAGGAAAAAGTTTCATAAAATTGTAATTTGTACTAAAGTATCTAATAATGATTACAGAAGATGCTGTATTTTCCATCATGTATAAGATGGTTTACTTTTTATGTAAATTTACAGTATAAGAGAGATTATAGTAAATAAAATATTTATTTAAGTAATAAGTCTGATACTATATTCTCTTCTTACGGAAATAATACAGAAAAAAAATACTGTATTGCAAATGCATGAAGAGAAATAGATAAATGAATGAAAATTACATACAGTCAATAATAATGGAGTAAGGTATATACAGTCAGAATTTTTAATCTGGGATATACATGGATAAGGTATGTCCCTATTTCTCTATCTTTTCCGCATTCAAGAAATTAAAATTCACCATCTCTCACTAAACATTACCGGAATAAAATATCTTCTCCTATTTACACAGAAAAATTGCTTACAGTATTATAAAGTAGAAGAATTATGAAACCTAACGAAAAAAAATTATAAAGATAAAATAATTTCATTTATTTGTTAATTGCCACAATACTCGCATGAAAAAAGTATGTAGTCAACAAATTAAAATGTTTAAACTAAATTAAATCAATAGATTTATGTCTGTTGATGCCTGTTATATTCTATAATATACCCTTATTTTCTTTAACTGCTCTAGATGAAAATAATTGACTTAAATATAGGAATTTGTTAAATAATTTATTTAATATGCTTTTCACTAAATAAATTGTTTTTAAAATACAAGTATATCAACTTAATTTATTCGTTTAATAGGCCTAAATCTTTATCTAATTTTCGGTTAGATTACGTTAATTAGTCTGCAAAGGAACCTAATTCTTCGAATAATTTTATATTTGATAGAGCAGATAATTAGATAAATATCAAATATTAGCAATCTATGTCGTTTCGATTTACGTTGTTACAATTAGGAAAGGTTAGAGTTTATGAATGCCATTGAATCTCGAATCTCATTATATTGTTTCGATACAATATTATTTGAAATAAAAATAAATTATTCATATTACATCATAGTTGTCCTATATAACATCATTTTGTATTGTGCACTTCAAAATCCCATTTGTGTACAAAGCATTGTTAAACAGCGATATTCATGTCATGCTATTTTTAAATTTCAGTTCCATATAGCTAACTATTGTTATTTTTTTAGATAATATTTTTAATAAATATTACATATCAATCATTAAATCTATTAAATAAATTAAATCGTGTACTTAAGACTACATACTTTTATTTAAAAAAAATTCATGACACAACTACCAGACTATTTAGGCCCAACATCTCAAAAATCTGGAGGTGTTAAATCTTGGAATCGATCCCAGGTGCGTGATTCTTACCATTGGTTGGACTTAACTAGTTATCATGCAGATAAACATCAAGCAGTCAATCAATCGATGACTAACCATCAAAAAATGTAATGAAATATTGTAAAACTGCTCACGAGACCGAGACAAAAGAGACATTCCAATTTAAAATGAAATAATTCAACAGAAGAGGATTTATAGTAATCTCTGGAGTCTGGTTGTTTGAAAGATCATCAGTATCTCTGTTTACTCTTCTTGGCGGATTAATAAATCATTCTGAGAGGGATTCCAATTTAAATGAAATAATTCAAAAAGATTATATTTAAAGCAGTTTTTTACTTAGTGTTAAATTCAAAGTTTAAGAAAAATATATTTCCTAAAATAAATATATATCCAAATTATCGCAATTTTTTTGTATTCTAATTTAAATTTCTATTTACTAACTATTTCCAGTAACTGAGATAAGAACGAAAGACAAATTTATATTGATTAAACAGAAGTAATATGTAAATAAATGCGAACTATAATTATATATATCTGCGAATATTATTTTGGATGTCCAATTTTTTTATATTGTCTGTTTACAAAATGCAAGTTTTAACTTTAATCTTATATTGTATATAATTTTGAAATTAACATATGCTGTATATCCTAAAAATATATACAATAATGTATTCTTAATAGAAAAGAATATTTTATAATATTCTAAAATTTAAATTATGGAATATATTATATTTATTTCAATAATAATTTTTGGTTTTATATAAATATAGTTCTCTAAAGATTAAAACTTCAGTTTTTAATGAATAAAAATTGCAATTTTAATTCTTATTAAAGAGCTATGCTTATTTAAAAGTCAAGGACGGATTGTGATAATAATTTTGTTAAAATAAAATTTAACAATGCAAATTATTTCATAAAATTTTAAAGAAATCTTTAATAAAAAATATCATTTAAATAAAATAAAATATTTACCATTTTCTTAAAAGAATTTTGATTTTATTGCTGGAAATCTATAAAAGTTTCAATTTTTTTGAATAATTAATTATTTTGTTGCAAATACATATAAACTTTTCGATTTAGCAAATTCAAAATATTAAGAATAAATATTTTAATAATTTTGCTGTTCTACTGTTTTACTGTTACTGTTCTTCTAAATTAATTAATGATATCATTGAATGGATGACAGCATTTTAATTTTGCCATATATTTATGGTTTAATTATACAGTATATAATACTGTATTTTAAAATGACAACCAAACATTGATTTGTTTTCTTGATAATGAAGATGAAACCTTTCTACATAACTTTGGCTAATAGTCAAAGTTACCTAGAAAGGTTTAAAATTTTATCAAAAATAATGAAAAATTACAAGAGACAGATTGTATTGACTTATAAAAAATATTCGTTAAGTCAAAACATAAAAAGATAACTGGATTAAATTTTCAAACTTATATCGTTATAAACATTAAAAAGTGCTGTCAATTAATTAATAATTTTAATAATGTATTAATTAATATAGTCTTTGAATATCTGATGAAATTTTGACATTTTTTTTACTTTTTTCACATTTCAACGTATACAAAACAAAAAAATAATCGCATTATAATTTCATCGCATTTTACAAATGCATATTTTAAACAGTTACAATTTTTGAGTTATATTTTGAGTCTGTATAATAGAAAAACCACAGACATTCTAATACAAAAATTATTTGGAAAGCATGAAATTTAATTTATTCAATATTTAAGATTTTATGGAGCAGTTAAGATCTGATTACCTTTAAATCAAATCATATACACTTGTTATCTATCGTTGAGTTGAATCAATTTTTAGTCACTTTTTAACGATATCTACTATCGTAAACTGAACTCTACATCAATCCATATTAAGCTTGAATGGCGATAAACAGAAATATGGATAAAATTTTACGATGATTACATTTTTGCAATTTCTTAACTACATCTCAAGTTCCTGGAATCAATGATAGAGGATAAACGATATAGCAACCATATTAATCGTACAAAAAAAAAATTGCATAATAACCAGGAAAATTATATTTTTTACACTTTACTTTTGTAATTTTCATTTATTATATCACTTTATTTTTATTAAAAATAAACTTCGTCTTTAAAAATCATGTTAAATGTGTTCTACAATAGTTAAAATTTGTGAAAATCAAATCTTTTTATTAATATACAAGTTATTTGGTTTTTAAGAAATGAGTCAGACTATTTTTCTTAATAATTGTATTATTTAATGTGCTCAATGTATTTATAAATAATGTACAATATGTAGTATATAAATATAAGTTTTAAAAATAATAAAACCAAATACGTAAGATACAACCAGAATTAAAGCAAATTTAACTTGCTCACTTTATATTAATTTGAAATCGATGTACTGAGTTCGATTTTTCCATAAAAATTGAGGTACCTAATTCAAATTCAAATTTTTCAGTCAGATGATGAAATTTCGTGTGATAGTCGACCGACTCGTTAAGCTGAAGTGGAATAGAATTCTGTCACAGACACCTAATATTTCAAATTATATATGTCTATGAAATATATGAAATTTTATTAATAAATGTTTCTGGAAATATAACAATTAAAGGCGTGCAAAATAAATTTTGCAGTTTAAATCAATTCTGATTAGATTACCAAACTGGAGACAAGGGAAATATTAGAATATTTGTACTATATTCATTTATAATGATTTTCGTCATTGAAATTCATTTTGCTGAAAAAGTTCCACTATAGGATACAGTTTACCCGATAGCCTCAATGTCAATGTTCTTATGTTATGAAAATTTAGTGATCTTGCTAATTATGATAAAATTAATAAAAGTTATTTCTAGGGAATTTTCTCATTTCGCAATATGCAATTTGGTTTATCTTGAATGAATATTATGCGCATATTAAACCATTTTTAATAATAAGTATAAAATTAAGAAATAATAAATTTAAATTTTATTTTCTCAATAAAGAAAAGTTCTAATAATTTCTATCTAATAAACTGTCATCTTTTAATAATGGTTTAATGACAATAGCGTGCTAATTTGTTCCGTCCAGATGATGAAATTGCGTGTATTTCTCATAGTTCCATTTATAAGAATAAAGCAGAATGATTTATTGGATATAAGCAGATTATTGATATCTTGTTTCTGCTAACCGAAGAATTGAAATCAGTAATTAGACAAGCAAACAATCTATTCTTTTCTTTAGACAATGATAATAAGCAAAACTTAGGATTTTCCGCGGAAAAAATAAATTCTGCAGCGCGTAGAGAAATAGTGGTTTAATAAGTTATTTTTACAAAATACAATATATAGTACAATATCTACATTTAAATAATTATTATCCCCATCTTATATCTAATAATTATATCCCCATCTATCTTAGCCAGAGTCTTTATTTAGATCATGTATATCCAGTATTTTAATAATATGTTTATAATCGCAGATGACAATTTTATATGTGGTAATAAGTCAATAACTATGTGACCGGTATGACGTTAAACCATTTGAAACAAATTTATAACACAGTATTTTATAAAATAATATATACATGTACAGTATTCAACATACACTATAAATTATACTGTATTTCATAAGATAGAATATAGTAGCCCTATAAAAACACTGTATTTTATAAAATATATTTAAAAAGCGAATTATTGTTTAATAAACGGTAATTTATCATTTATGCTTCACCTGTTTAATGTCATATCCGTCATATGATTAGTCGTAACTACTACTTATAATACAGTAGATCGTTTATCTGAACATCCAAACAATGAACAATTGAGGACAGATGTTCATGTTAATTCAGATGTTTTTGGCTGATTCGTGATCCAAAGATGACAAAAGATTTTTGCCCATTAATAATACATTTTGACTATTTGCGATTTTTATTACGGTATTCGTATTAAATATTAATAATTGTACCGATGTGTGTATGTGTGGTAACATTACATTATTTATTTCACATAATAACTCATCAAAACCATTTTTAAGTTCGTTTTTCTAATGAAAATTTAAGATATCTAATACTGTATCTGAAACGTCTCTGGTCCCGAGCACTTCAGATAAAGATTCGTCTATATAATGATCTTATTCCTATGATAACGAAACAACATATCTTCAAAATACAAAATATATTTAAGTTAAATCAGGACTTTCAATATCTCAATAGATAGTTACATCTACGTTTAAAAAATCGCTTTCTCTATTTTTAAAATGCTGTAATACATTCTATTCACGGAAGTAAAAACTAACCTTTACTTAAAAAATATTATTAAAACATTATTTTGGCTGAGATTACTTTTAATAATTGTGAATTTCTTCCGAATATTATATTAAATTATTATAAAATTCTGAATAATTTATATTCTTATAAAATTGAATATTTTCCAAAGTGAAATAGAAATTCTGCCAAAAACATAAATTCCTGTATAATTTGCAAAATTTCGCATACCACTATTTAAGTTTAGAAACAATGGGAACTAGCATATAAAAAGAATAATTGTATCTTCCGAATAATTTTGGAATCTGTTAATTGATATTAAATTTTATTAACTTTAATAAGTTTAGATACTACAAATAATCATAGTTTCTTATACATGATATTAAAGTTCATAATTAATTCATTATGGTTTGGCATAGTTTGCGAAATATAATAGCTATAATATAATAAGTATATGAATATCGTAATATTAAGCTAAATAGGATATTTATTCGAAAAAGAGGAAGATTTATGATACAAGTCTTTTTACTTTTGAGTACAACTTTGATAATAAGCATATTCTTATTATCAAATTATATGCTTATTAATTTTGAAGAAGCTAAGTTGCCTCGTTGCAAAAACATCGATATCTCTGAAATTATTTATCGCACATAAATGACTTCAAAATCAGCCTATAAAGACTTTAGATATTTTTTATAACAATGATTTCAGCTAATTGTTTTATCCGTTTATATTTTTGTCACGCTATCTGCAAAATCCCCTCAAGGAAAAAATACAATTGCAGAGCATTCAAGTTTTAGAAGAATGTTCCTTTTAATTTAATCTTTTCTGATTTCCAAAATATACTATTTTCGATATACAATAGGTTTAAAAGTATTTGTGCCTAAATTTTTTAATATTTCAGAAACTAGTAATGTTACCAGTATTATAATTTTGGAATATAAAAAGCGTTAGTCAATTTATCTATAGGTTTAAATTTTATTTGTCGCATCTCTTAGTAGTGTTTTGCAGATTGATTTTATTTTTCCTAAACAAATTAATATAATAATTACTAATTATCAATTTCAGTAATTTTATTTATTTATTTATTTTTATATTATACAAACATAATATACAAAAATAATTTTTATAATTTTGTTAAACAATTTTGTTCTTTTCGATATTAATTTTTCCACTAACCAATATTATTAATAATAGCATTAAATGTTACTATGGCTTTGTTTAGTTCCTAAGAAATTTATACCAAGAACTAAAATATTGATAATACCACTTAACTTATTAATAAGCATTTCTTTGATTACTTCTTCAGTAGCCATAGTTTCTTCCTACAGACTGCATTATCATAATATTTTTTTTAATAATTTTATTATCAACGATTACACGGAGTTGATAAGACAATTTAAACATCTTCTGAGTAGTATTTCTAATTTTAATTCTCTCTTTTTCTTAATGCCTATTACAAGTACTATCCAAGTAGAGAGCGTAAATCTCATCTAAATGTTCCTTAATGTTATCACTAATCTCTTTACATTGTGAAATGTTAATGCTAATGCGTTGTTTCATAATGTATATCACTATTAAGAGCAATAGAATAACTTATAACTAACAATCTTACTAAGTGTAAGGACAAGAATTACAGAATTAATTGATGCTCTAACAGTTAATAATTAATAAAGTATATTTAACTCAATTATTTCGTAGTTATAAATAAGCTATTTATAACTACCTGGAAATATCTTAAAATAAGAGAATTAAAAGAAAAACTCAAATGATTTCTCAAAACACTGATAATATTTACTAAAATTAGTAAAATTTATTAGCAAATTTATATGATAAAGCTTTTTAATAAGTGGATATACTGGTATTAGTTATTAAAACATAATTATAATGCTATTTGTTACACATTAATGTGCAGAAGCACATTAATGTGTAACAAATAGCATTATAATTATGTTTTAATAACTTTTATATATAACAAGTAACGTAATAATTTATATATCAATTATTTAAAAATATTTAACGTAGCCATTTTGTAATGAAACTTCAAATAGAGTATTTTTAATAGCATATAATCTTATTAGTGAAAAACAATTCTCAAAAATTGGATTTTTATAATAAATAAACATGCAGGTTTGCATAAGATATTTTAATGTATAAATGATATAGTTATGACTTATTATTCTTTTATATATATTTACAACATAGTGTTTTTATTTGCTAAAATTAAATCAGTTAGATATTAAATATAACATTAAATATATTGATAATATAAAGCTTAATTCTAGAAATACAAATTATATTAAATCTCTAAATTTATTCTCTAAATAACAGAGAAGTTAAATTTAATTATATTACAAGTTATTAACAGAAACACACGAAATTAACTAGATTTAATCTGAATCCCTAATCGAAAATGTTCAAACCGATAGTCACATCTTGCAAACTTAAAATAGAAGTAAATACGATTTTTAAATTATTCATAAAAATAGATTTATAATTTTATAATATAACCAGCAGCATTTAAACAAATATTAAACAAGATCGAATAAAGTTAATTCAAAAACATACAAACATTGGGAATACCCAAGTGCGCCTATTTCCTTTGCAACAAATGCTATTTCCTGCTAGATCCGGTACGTTTTACAACTTTGCAATTTACTTTTTACCAGATGGTTAGGGAATTGAAGCTTCCAATTTCCTAAATTTATCATTGAAGCGCTGTAGCTTACCGAAAATTCTTAAATTTTAGATAAAATTCTTAAGGTTTAGTGCACTAGTATTTGAAGTATCACCACAATTTTCAATTTCTAAATATATTGCATATAATATTTAATCCCTGAATAATTATTCAAATATTAAGAAATATTACCAACAGAAACATGAAAATAACGCCCCAAATTATTGTAATGCTGTGTTTAAGTTCAATCAACTATCAAAAGCATCAATGTACAAAAATTTTATAATTGTTACGATATAAAATAAAATCTATATTAATTATATATAAAGCTGATAATAAAATATTAATTTAAATAAACGAACAGTTTGATTTTATTTTGGGTTAAAATGAAGCTTATATTTTGTTATTTTAATAGAAATTAAAACATAATTAACTTAAACATGATTAAAGACATGTTGAAAATAATGTTTATATAATTAAAAAAAAAAGTTAGTTTTTATAAACTTACTTAAAAACTTTTTGTCTTGAAAATTATATAACATGTTATATTTTAATACTTTACTGTTTAATAATGAAAGAAACATCATTTTTAAAGCAGTACTTCTCATCTTTCAATTTTTTTAGATAAAAAATGAAAATTTTGATGAATTTAAAATATATAAAATATAAAAACTAAGAATTAAATTAAATTTTAAAAAGTAAGTTATATCTAAATCTATTGTAGACATTTTAATTTTAAATTAAAGATTAATTAAAAAATTT
>AYEL01055705.1:0-21983 GCA_000484575.1 Olivierus martensii
TATGAAGGAATTATCATTAAGGAGGATCACTATGGATCTTTAATATATGGTATTTTATATAAGGAATTTTGAATGTTTTTTAGTAAAAAACGCATGGTACATCGAATAGAACTGAAGAGGGCTTAAGAAGCCGAAATGCATATTCTGTTATAGTGCCATGCTTTTATATGTATTTATATAAAAAGATTTTTTTAAATTGGAAATAAAAATAAAGAAGAAATGGTTCCTTTGTATTAGTGATGATGATGTGATGGATCAGTGCACATATGCAATGGAATAATATACGAATTCTAGCATAGAACTGTTGTAAAAGTGAACACTGCCTAAGAGATATAATTGTGATAAATGATCAAGAATGTTTTCAAGGAAATGTTTTTAAACTTTGTACCCTTCCTTGTTTAAAAATAGTGATTTCACTCATTGCAACCATTATAAATATAAAATCACTGAAATCAATACTATTTTTTAAACAAGGAAGAGTTTAATTTTAATAAATTGATGTTTTTAAATTTTAGTTTGCTGCTGTGCTTTTTGATGATTAATTTGAGAATAGCAGAGAAATTTTAAGGAGAATTTTTTAAATATGTACTTATATTATGTGTGCATAAATTACTATATTCTTATCTATAATAATATATTTAAATATTTGTAATATTGATGATTTAATTCAATATTTTCAGTTCAAAAACACTTAAAAGTACTGAAGATAGTACAACTCCTGTAACAAAATTCAAATATTCAAATTCATCTTTTAATAATTCATCAGAAACTAAAAATGAAATATCATTTTCACTGAATAGTAGGAGATCTTCATTATTAAAAAATACTTCTGATACACCATCTATAAAATCCAAGAAGAAAAATAAAAATTCCCTCCTTCATCAGTTATTATTAGAAGAAACTCGTAAGCAACAAGAGAGTTTTAATAATAGTTTGTCTGCATTTCTATCATCTATATAATAAATTTGAATCCAGTATTAATTTATTTTTATATGCAAAATTTCATAAATTTAAATATATTCTATTTAGATTTTAAATTACAATACTGTACTTATATAGTTGTAATTAAGTTTGATATTTATATATTTGTTATTAAAAATATTTAAATACTGTATTACTTTGAATTTAAGTCACAGTAGGATTTTAAAATTGAAAAAAATAATAATAAAATTATTTTATAATAGGTATTGAAAAAAGAAAGTTTTATTTACTTAAATAGGTACTAATATACATAATAAGTTACCTAATTTATTGAGAATATTCTTCAGATATACTATTACTTTCGTTTTTTTTAAATAGCACCAGGTATCTTCTCCCAAACATGTTCTAATCAATCTTTCATCAGTTCTGTTGTCATTCATACATTCTTTTATGCTCGAATTATAACACCCTTAGGAAAGTTTTTTTGGGTACATTTTTTTTGTTTAAAATAATAAAAGATTCCATCAGCAGTTATAAACAGCATTATAATAATTTGTGATTTTTCTTATAATTAAAATAGAATATCCAATCATCAACCAAAAGAACTTTGTTTACTACACTCGAAATCAAGCTACCCATTAATAAACTTAAACACAAAGTTGAATATATCACTAGCTTTAAAATATTTAACAATGTATTGTTTTTTTTTTTTCTAATTATAAATATTAAACTCTCTAAGAAATTGCAGATTTACATCATTCCATTCCATAATATTGATTTCAAAAGAGATGAAAATTGCATTGACTTCATTAGAAGAAATCTATCCCAAAAATTAAAAGAACATTGCTAAAATGTAAGCACAGACAGCATTACAAGTGATAGTAATCAAACTGATGATGATTGCATAGCAATCAAAAGTACTTTGAGAATAAAGTTTATATGAATTAACCTACTGCTGTCTGTACTTACATTTTAGTAATATTTACTTAGTAAAGCAGTTTTATGTTTCAATTAGATTAAAAGAACATAAAAACAATACAATATAAAGAAAGATTCAAAAGCTATAACACTCTCAATAAGAGATTTACAACATAACAACAACATCTGTTAGCATGAAGCCGAATTATACAATACATCAATCATCATGATGAAGGTTACATAACAAACACTGCAAATTCAGGATCGAGAAAAAACGGAAGTTATTGTCAACACACAAGTACCAGGAATGATCTCCTTTACCTGGAAATAGCTTAATGCTCATGTCAAGTGATTTTTCTGGTTTATTTTCTTTTGATTCTAACAATTGAAAATTATCCTTGACAGATCAAAAATGTTCCTATTTAATTTTCATTTTTCTGCTAAAAAAGCTTTATTTTTGTTATTGTTATTTTGTTTTAATATAGCAAACATTATGAATATTCTTTTATCAAAATCATTTTTATAATTCACAGATTTTAATTTCAAGATTAATATTGATGGAAAATAACTTGTTAATACTTAAAATATTACTAATTGAAGCACTTTAGCAGTTGGTTATATAAAAAATAAAATAAGTAATATCTTCAATTAGTAATATTTTAAGTGTTTAGAATAGAACACAGTAATTGAGAATGAAACTTGTTAATAAATTATTTATAAGCTAGAAAAGCTAGAAAAATTGATTTTATTAGAGAAAAAATATGAAAAATATTACTAGATCATAAAATAAAATAATTTTTTTCAGAATATTTATTATATTTAAAAATTTATTTACCTTTCTAAATTCAGAGTAAGTCCATTAGTTAAACTATTAATATTTTTCTTTTTTTTAAGTGAACTTGGATGAAAATAGACTTTTGGCAATGATGCTGTAGAAACTGGGAATTTTGGTAATTTAGAACCAGAATACTTCTTAGTTTTTTTACAGTTCAAACATAAATAAACCTATAACAAATAAGTTAAATACAATACATAGTTTAATATAATATAACCTTACTACAGATGCAAAACATGGTTCAAATCTAGAAAGTAAGCACTACTTTCTTTAGAACTGAAAAAATTTATTATTTATATTAAACAAATGCATTTTTAACTAATAAATGTCAAAACAGTCTAGCTCTAACCAGAAAAAAGACTGTATTACAATTAAAGAAACATTTTCGACCAGAATCAGTTATTCTACATCAGCTTACAGAAATGAAATATCAAGCAACTGTTACAATAAGATCTGAGTTAATTCTGCAGGTTATTTATTTAAAATCAAGTCAGGTTACAAAAGCCATTAAGGAAGTGTAAAAAAAGTCATGATTTGTTAATTACTATGAGCAACTGTAAAAATATTTATATTCTGATTTATGCAACCAACATGATCTTCCTTAACTAAGTAATGTGTATTTTATTTTTTCATGAAAATTAAGCAATCTTTAGCATCATTTCCTGACCTTTTCATGATTTGTTAATTACTGATAGTAATTAACATATGAACTTTTTAACACTTTAATGGTTTCTGTAACATAATACATTTGTAAATAAACTACCTGGGGAATTGTGTCAGATCTCATTGTAATAGTTCATTGATACAGGTAGGCCTCGATTAGTGCGACTTCGAATAGTGCGAATTCGATTAGTGCGACTTAAATAGCGTTAAGGACAATATCAACATGCTAGTCAATACTCCAAGAGTGTATCTGCAAAAAATGTAAACACAGTCAAAATGTGGTTTTTGTAAAAAATGCGTGTCCTTATAAGTAAATAATGAAAAATGAAAGCTTGATTTACAGGATATAATCTGTAGTAATTTAGTTAACATATGATGTATCTAGTTAAGCATGCACATTGACCATAATTGAAATAATTACAATATTAATGCAGATACTATGCTTTGCCATGGTAAAACAATTTACATTTGTCACTAATACCAAGTAGAAATAAAGTATGTGCATAAACTGATTTTTGAAAATCTATATTTCAATGAAAAATGTACAAATTGCTTTGTTGGTCTGGTTTAGAATGGAATCGCTGGGATATGCCCTAGGGTATTAAAAAATGATTTGGCACATCCTTTCCTGTTTGTTTTCTTTACTGGGATTGGTAGAAAATATTCTCTAGTTTCTATCTTTGCAAATGGCCTTGAATTATCTGTACCTTCCTGAGCAATTCTTCCAACGAATTTTATGATAAAATTATCGAAAAGCCATTGCCCATTGATCTTGTATTTGTCAATTTTCCAGAAAGCTTTGAATGTATTTTTTCTGTCTTCTTCGGAAATGATCACACAATTTCGGTTACAGGTATCTTCTGAGCACCAATCTGGCTTAAAAGCATGGTCTCTCATTCTTTTCCTAACTCTTTCAGACTCACGAAGTCTCTCTGTTTCTTGGTAAGGCGTGGACCATTGAAATCTAAATGAATCTTGGCTTCGTGTTGTTTGTCTGTAGTAAAGTCATCAATGAGCAACTCTTCGTTAATGACTGTATCAATACTGTCAGAAGACTCAGTTATAGATGACTTCATCATGACTTGCAAATGTAGATGGACCAAGACCAGATGAAGCTCCATCCATTGCTTCAATTTTTCGATGATCTGGCTTGCTGATGGCTTATTTCCCTCTATTTTATCATTTTCAGTTAGCTTTTCTTGTAAAATCCTAAAATAAGAATCAGTTCTTTCATGTTAATAGTAAAGTTATCCTAAATTAATGTTAATAATTACTTTCAAACTTGCTATCATTTAATATTTAAGAATGGTGCTAAGAACACATTGACATTAAGTCTAAGAAACCACGAGTCACATCAAAACAATAAATAAATCAATAAAAAATAATGATCTTTCCATGCTTTTTTCCAACGCTACTTTAATCTGTAGTTTTCCTCTGGAATTCATTCTTTAAATTCTGAGTTTATAAACTTACAACTAAAATCCAAACCAAAATTTCTGAAAATGTGAAAATGAAACTGATTTTGTTTACATAAAAAAGAAGTATCTGTGTGCAATCATTGCACGCAATATTATCTTACCAAGATAAAAATACAGTATCTGCAAGTCACGTGTTTCGAAAGCGCATTTCTAATTCGTCCATTGCAGATGCTGTGTTCTGCGTGGGTTTTCGGATTGTTTATTGTTGGATATTTTGTTTTTCCTTGGTAATTTGAGGAAAACTGCAGATACTCTGTTTAACAAATCGCGATTTGTAGGTCTTTTTATTAGATTTTCCCCAAATTGGCTATTGAATTAGAAAGAGATCAAGATAGTATCTATAAATATGGAAAAATGTCATTTTGTTTACAAAATGCAGATACTGCGTTTTTCCGTGGGGCAGCCATACTATTAAACAGCAATTGGATTAAATCAGAAAAGTACGAACCGGGAACCTCCAAATAAACTGTTATCAATGGTCGTAATATTATGCATATGCATAGAACGTAAAGCAAAAACCTGAACATTGGGGAGTGGGAGATTGGGAGAAATAAGATGTTAAAATATTTGCTTCGAATTTAAGCTGCACCCAAATTTTACATCTTAAAAATTTGAAAAAGTGCAGCTTAAATTCGAAGTAATATGGTATTTTTCGTAACATCTAACTTACATCTAATGTTAAGTGCTGTCTATTCTATTCTGGACTGATAGTTTTTTAAAAGTCTTTCTAAAATTTATGACTGGTTGTATTGACTTGAAATTTTTAGGGATGAGAAAAAAAATTTCCTATTTTGCTGAAAAAAATGTTTTGAATAAAAATTGTTGATTTATGAAATTTTGAAATATTTTTCAGTTTATTGTCTATCAGATTTAGCTGATTTGTTGAATTCTAAATCTTTGATGATTAAAAAATAAATAAATAATGCATTTAATAAATACACAATTCAGGTATCATCTAGAAAATATCAATCTTTTATAAACAACAAAAATTGGATGAATGTGGTGCTGGTTTGCTTTGGTCATAGAAAAATAAATATAACTTCAAAATTTGTTCCTAGATGGAAGCACTTGTATTGAATGCATAAACAACATTGTCATATTATGTACTAAAGAACTGAAGATGTGCTAGATACAGAAATAATTTTGCATTGAATTGAATTTGGTTATCCATGTTTAAAACAGACTTGGTCCATTAAGGGAAAACACTTGCGCATGTTTAAAATGGGCTTGGTTGACAGTGTTTTAAGACTTTAAACTTATTTATTTTAAAATTAAGCCATATTTTTGTTATAAATGTCTGATTACTAATAAATTAACAAAAACCTAATTGTGATAACAATAAAATTAGATATCATAAATAGTTAAATTTAGACAAGTTTTCATATATGTTAAGCCTAACAGATGTTTGAATAAATTTAAATGCTTATATTTATTTCAGTTTTTATGCAATATTATTGATTTTTATATATAATATTATTCAATATACAGTCATACCTCACCTTATGTCGTTAATTCATTCCAAGACTTATGACTTAAGTCAAAAAATGACGTAAATCAAATAAGTTCTTTAAAAAACCAACCTAGACCCCCTATAAATAACCCCATAATGTCACAAATAACATTTTTAAGCTTCTAAATAATTCTATAAGTTTCGATAACCAAGTCATACCCCGACTGGATGAATGGTAAAGGTACTCTTGTATGCAGCATATAAAGTTGAACAACAGTGAACTTTGGTGTAAAGATGCAACATCTAGCCATATAGCGAAAGTAACATCAACTTCAATACATTGATGTATTTACATTGCGTTTTATGCCTGTGAGACCCAGTCTTTAGTGGACTTTTATTTTTTCTTATTAATAAAAAACTGACGTAAAGTCAAAAATAATGTAAGTTGAGATATGACTATATTTAGTTTTATAGGACATAAATAATTAAAATAAGAAAAATTAATTTATGCCAAAGATAATAAAAATACGTTTGCCTTAAAAAATACATAGTTTATCAAAAAAATTTTAATTTAATCTGTATTGTACAAATATACTTCCACTTAAGTAACTACTATATTTACAAATAATCTTATTCAAAGTGGAAAAATTATTTTATTGTAGAAGTATTTTCGACTTCAAGAAGTCGTCATCAGCTTTACATAAGAACAATTAGAATACCAAAATAATTTTTCCACTTTAGTATATTTACAAATAAGCCTTATTCAATCTGTATTATTAGTCTCTATTCCACAGTGAATATTTATACATAATGAAAAATAATTTATTTTTATGCATATATTTATTAAAAAGTTCATTTTTAATAGACCATATTAATTAAATAATAAATACAAAAAAAATTAAACATGTTGGAAAAAATTTTTCTGTTAAAATTAGAAAATAAAAAGTTTAAGAACAAAAGGCAGTAAACTATAAACAATGAAAAAATTTTGAGAGAAGAAAAATGTTCCATCTTGAAGGAACTATAGTTTGACATGGCAAAGTAAATGACCTTGATTGTATGGAACTTTAGTTCAAAATGATAGTGTGCAGATTAAAAGCATTTTCTTATTCTAAATTCAGACTTAGTGAATTTTAAGGAGAAATAGTTTATTGAAATAAAGGTGGTCCTCAACTTATGATACATAAATTAAATTTAACTTTATTAACCAATTATTATTCATACATTAAATAAAAGTAGATAATTCTTAAAAAATAAACTCTCTGTTTGCAATATTCACATATCTTGTTGAATTGAACAGCATGAATGAAAAAATATCTGGAAATTTTCATGGATTTGTAAATTGGTATTGTATATGCATGTAGTTACAGTTTCTTGTATTCTCTGTGACACATTGATATGAAAATAGCCAATGTCAATTGATCTAGTTAAGTATTTTCCAAATTGACTAATGTCTTGTTTATAAAGAACTAGAAATTACCTGCTCATTTATATGAGCGGAAATATAATCATGTGATTTAATCTAATAATACCGTATATATTTCAAACTCGTGTAGAAAATCCAAGAGGAAATCGTAAAATGGCATCCATTATTGCGTTACAGCACCACCTGAGAATTCTGGGTACGGGTATCATATTTCCGGAGTCGAAAATTTGCCCCCCTTTATAGTGCACCCCCTAATTTGGAGGTGCTGAGTCCAAAAATGTAATTATTATTTACCGCTGAGGCCCCGTTATCGAGATATAGGGCCCCAAATTTGGGGCCTATCAGTCAAATTTTTCAAGTAATTTTAGTAAATAATTTCGAAATTCTAATGAATTTAGATATAGTTTTACATTCCAAATCGAATGCAACCATTTCCGTTTACCTATGACCTACCTTTATGAAATTATGTGATGTTTTTTTTTTTTTTTTTATGGAACGACAAAACTGATATATTGTGACGTCATGTTAGTGTAATAATATTTGACATCATCATCATTGCTGCAACATGACATTATCATGACAGATATTGGTGGTGTTAAGAAATCAGTTAAGCCATATGTTATCATTACGCTGCTAACACTTAGCACCATCTATTGGCAATAATATAAACTACAATTTTTATTTCTTAATCTTTAAATTATTAATAACGACAAATAATTTTGGCTGTCGCAGACATCCGAAAATTAGACCTTTCTAATGATACCATATTTATAGAAATCAGTGTAGTGGTTCGACTGAAAAAGGGACATCCTGCCAGCAGCCAGCCACGTTTGACAATTAATATATATGATTCCTTCAAATATCATTATTTTTAATGTTAATCTTCATTCTTCTTGTATGTTCTGATCATTGAAAGATAAATTTTTATCATACTTTTTATTGAATAATTGTAAGTCAGTAATGCTTGCAAATAAGTTTTGTGAGTAGCAAAATATGTTGTTTTGTAAAAATCAGTAATTCAGCACTCGAAAGCAGTAAAATTAATGAAAAACAAGCATTTTTTTCACTAAAAGCCAATACAAACATAACATTTGAAAATGTTACATTTGTTTTAGCTTTAGTGAATAAAATGCTTGTTTTTCATTAATTTTACTACTATTCAGTGCTGAATTATTTATTTTTACAAAGTAGTGAATTATATATAAGCAGTTGCTTGGATAATATTTATGTTTAAAATTTATTATTATAGCATAATTTAATGTACTTATTAATGAGGCATTGTGAGACTTCCAGGTGACGTGTTACGGGATTTATGTTGATAGCTCAGGATCTGACCTTTTGATCGGTTGTGGGCTTCGCATAGGTCGGATGGGAGAACGACGGAGTGTTCCGACACAGAACTGACTCAGACAACAACTTTAACAATTATTAATATGTTAATTGGGAGAGAGAGAGAATTCTTTACAAGTTGTTAATCAATACAAATCATGTTATTGAACCAATAACTGTCTAAACTCTTGCCACAATACGATTAAAACACACAGCACTATTAGCAGTTGAGATAAAAAGCATATTTAATCTTTTATTGTAACTAATGTTTTCGGCTTTCAAAGCCATCTTCAGGTTACATTCACAATATACAAACTAAAATCACCCAAGGAGGATAAATACCTTTGTTCTTTCAGCTTCAACAAAAACACAGGGGGATGCTCTGCTTTTTTTCTTGACAATTTCTGAATTATTGGCAGGAATTCCCTATCTTTGTCCTATAGTTCACTAGTTCTTTCACTAATTTCTTAACAGTTTGTCTATCGTTGTTTGGTCTTTCTCTCTCTGGTGTCGGTTCCTTGAAGATCTGTTAAAGGATGGCTTTTGTGTGGACCTTTTGAGCACAGGGAGGAGGTGACTGTTTTCTTTCGTAGCTGAGACTCGACTGCCTGACCAAATCCGAGGAGACTCGTTCCTCCTGGTTTCCTCTGCCTCCCTCCTTCTACGAAAATCCCATCTATCAAGAAAACGTCTGCTGTGCGGGTAAGGGATTTCCTGCAGAAGAGGGCGTATTCGGTCCGATAATTAGGAATGTTCTGTGTTGATCTGGCTTCTCTTACCTAATTTTGTGTGGATGCAAAAACCAGATAAAGTTCTGTTTCCTTTAATGAAAACAACATTTCATGTTTGTAAGATAAACCTTTTTAATGATTTGACTGGCATATTTTGCTGTGGGTGATCATAGACAGCATCCTTCTCACTTGAGAGACGATTATCAACATTTTATCAATTCAGAATTAAATATTTTTATAAAAGAAAAGGAAAAAAAAAAATACAAATATCGAATTCCCGACAATTATTGTGTATTCCGACTCTGTCGGTTATGATGTGTTTCCACAGCATTGATCCATGCTTTATATATGGTATTATCATTAATATGCTTTAAATATCTCCAAGTAAATGTAAATAATATGGAATTTAAAATTGAGATTATTTTAAATTACAATCTCAAGATATTTTGGTTATTGATAAAGAAATAATTCCAATCAAAAATGTATACAATGGTATCTCACAGTTCAATACTAATCTGGCACCGAACTAGCGTCAAATTGAGAAACTCTCAAATTGTGGGACAATATTTCCCATATAAGACTGTGGAAAATAGAGTAATTCATTGTTGGACTCCCATCCCACTTCCTTTAACAGGAAGTGAGAGAGATACACTATATTATTTTCTCTATCATATGTATTTTACTATTGTATAATACACTAAATTACAAAATACACTATTTTATACAATATACATAATTTATTAGCCATTGGATGTTGGAATGAAGTCTTCTTTATTTTATTCTACCTTTGAATCTGTGAAATTAGCCTTGACTTGCTTTAAATTCCTCAGTTTGATCTGAGGTATATCCTGAGTTTTTGTCTGCATTTCTTTGAAAATTAACCTAGCCTTCTCACAAATCATTGTCTGAATTACTGGATCTCTGTCATCTGTCTTTTTCTAATCCAAGTAAGAAGCAGCTTTTCCATCTCTTCATTGATAAAAAAATCTATTCTTGTCAGAAATCTTTATTGTTCCAGCAGACACCTTAGCACCCATAATCTTCTCTCTTTGTTGCAAAATGTTGTCAAAGTTGTCCTGGGAACGTCATGCAAAGTCGTGATTTCTAACAAATACCAGTAATAGATAATTATAACTAACCTAACAGTTCTAACAACTCTGCAAATCCAGAGTTTGGCCTGAGCTCAGATCTTTTACTACTTTTTAAAGTAAATATAATTACTAAAATAAAAATATAATTTCAGCTCACTTGGGCAGGGAAAGAAGAATCCGTAATCGTCAAAAAACAAACGGATTCACTATAGTGCACTTTCGGCTCAACCGTGCCCTCCTCAGTAGTTCGACTTAACCACGGCTAAGTCAAACTACTGAGGAGGGCTCGGTTGAGCCAAAAGTGCACTATAGTGAATCTGTTTGTTTTTTGACGATTACGGATTGTCTTTCCCTGCCCAAGTGAGCTGAAATTATTATTATTTTAGTAGTGTGTGGAAATTATGGAGCAGCGTAATAAAGAGGTTACATAAATATAATTAAATCCAAAACAATCAAAATCAAAACTTGACATTTAACTGGTGAAAACCGGAAACTTACAACTAGAAGTAATGAATAATTGTTAGACTGAAAACAACAAATGATGTTAGAATCTTATACTAATAAATGGAATCTTATACTATAAATTGAATAAATTCTCAGAACAAGTTAAACAACAAATATATAAATTTATTAGACTCAAAACACTTACAAAAGTGTTAATTAAAATTTTATTAAAACAATAATAAAGCAACAATCAATTAATCAACAAAACTTATTTAATCTATTCAAATATCCAAAACTTCAATTATTCACAAGAAGTAAACCTTAAATACTACTTAAATTCTAATTCTCCACCACCGATACAAACTTCAAGCAATTGTAGATCTTTACAAGAAACTTGAATATCAATGTTCCAGTTTTAGCTTAATACAACACCTCGCTGTGTCTTGGCTATGTAAGCTTTTATACAGAGTGACTTATAGTCCCGTGTTGCTTCATTTACATAAATTCGTGCAACAAGTTTAAATTTATTAATTTACAGAGTAGTCAATTTGTATCATCCTCTTTACAATTTAATTATAAACCGAACAAAACATCGATAAAAGATCATTCTTATTTTCTCATATCGGATCAGTGGTAAAATTATGTAGATGAGATGACGTCACAAACCAAGAAAGCTCCCACGGAAGACAGATGTTTGTTCCGTAAACACGTGATTGCTAAATACTATGATGGAGAACATGGAAGTAAGTTAACTCTTAAACAAAAATATAATATATTAAATAATATTGAATATAACGATAAATAATAAAAAGAGCATAATAAAATAATAGACAAGATAGGTCACAGTTAACCTCTTCACAGCCATACTCTTGAGTTACTACTTAATTATTCTACTTTTATGCACTTAATCTACAATTTCTTTCTTCTTCTCTATGTTCAATCAAGTGTTCTTCTTTCTGAAATGATTCCTCTGATTAGTTCTCTTTGAGCCCATTCTTACATTTCATTCAAAAAAATAACAACTATGGATGCAGAAATTTTTTACTTTCCGAAAAAAGCAGAATTAACTGCAAACACCAAAGCAACTCAACAAGAACTGAAAAATAACAAATGACATCACTCAATTCCATGTATGCACATGCACCATACCACAAAATTCAAATGTTGAATTTCAAGGTACCACTGTAGTATAAATTTGTTTCCATGTTGATTTTCTTTTAGGTGTAAATATCATAAATTCAGTTTTGCTTTGATTGATAATCATATTATCATCTAGTAATTATGACTATATAAAATATTGTGAATAAGATTTTCTGAATGATTGTTTATTATTTTGATGTCATTTGCATCATAATCATCACCCTTCATCAAGACTCTGTCTGGGTAGGAGGAGTATGGATTAATGACTTCCATCTCATTCTCTCCTCCCACTATCTCTCAATATAAACTTATACTGACAAGGAGAGGACACAGCTGACCCCCCCACCAATTTTGATCCGCTTGCATATGGTGAAAATACATCAAAAATGAGTGAATACGTGTCTGAGCTTTTCGTTGAATATGTCCATCTAATAGTATTTTTTAACACTTGAAAAATCAAACTTTTGATAATTCAGCTTAAAAACAATAGATAGATAACAGATCACCTGTCGCGCAGATGGTTCACTCGATAAATACGTGGCTCGTAATCTGAAGGTAGTGGGTTCGAATCTGGGTTGTGCATTTTTTTTTATGCATTGAAAAATTATTTTTTATTTTTCATTTTATTATTTTTTATGTACTGTATGTTTTAATTAATTTATTTTAATTATTATTAATTATATATATATATTGGTTATCACATAATTCGTATGCATTAATATATTTATTTAGGGTCCCCACAATGTATGTCAGAGTAAAAACACGTATATCGATAAATTATAGCATACTTTCGAATAGGATCGCGAGTAAGTGACGCAAGGATCCAGGATAGGAGAATTGATTTCGATACTTATTCAAAACAAATAACATATATTTATTTAAAAAAATAGGAAATAAAACACAATATTAACATAATGCGCTAGAGAGAGAGCTATCTGACCCGGAGATCAAACCTGGGAGAGAGTGAATAAAAAAAATTACGTTATTCTTCCATTATTCTTTTATGTCTTCGTTCCCTATCTCGTCGGACGATCCCCGTAGAGTAATAGAGTATTTTGTTTTGTAAATAAATATATTAATGCATACGAATTATGTGATAACCAATATATATAAAAATAATAATTAAAACAAATTAATTAAAACGTACAGTACATAAAAAATAATAAAATGAAAAATAAAAAATAATTTTTCAATGCATAAAAAAAATGCACAACCCAGATTCGAACCCACTACCTTCAGATTACGAGCCACGTATTTATCAAATGCGCCATCTGCGCAACAGGTGATCTGTTATCTATCTACCGTTTTTAAGCTGAATTATCAAAAGTTTGATTTTTCAAGTGTTAAAAAATACTATTAGAAGGCCATATTCAACAAAAAGCTCGGACATGTATTCACTCATTTTTGATGTATTTTCACCATATGCAAGCGGATCAAAATCAGTGGGGGGTCAGCTGTGTCCTCCCCTTGTGAGTCCATTCCTTTTTTTGCAGCATCCTCTTTTTATTATATTTTCCACCTTTCTAGGCCTCCCTCTTGATCTCTCATATGCTCAATTTCTAAATTAATACTTTCATTAAATCCCATATTTCAGAACCATATAAAAATTTGGTTTCTAATAAGCTTCCAAACAAATTCATGTAATATCTGAACTTATTAATTTTACCTTTAATAAGCACTTCATTAATCTCACTAATACAATAATTAAGTTTAGCAGTTAAAACTGACTAATGTTCCTTAAATTTACCATTAAAATTTATGCCCAAATAACAAAATTTATTGGTCAGTTCAATTTATTGACATTTATTATATTTAGATAAAACCAGTCCATATCTAAATATGAGAATTTTTGACTTTAATAAATTAAAAGATAATCTAGCATTTTTGAGAAAATTCTCCAAAAATCTATCATTCTTTGTAAATTTATTCTAATATCATTTAATAATATCAAATAATCTGCATAAACTAAATTAACAACTAGGTCCCAAATTAATATAAAACAAAATCTAAACTAGCTTATAAGACCTTAAAAGAAAATTAAAGACACAGGAATGCTTTCGGGCTGTCCCTTTTCATCTGCACAGAGAAAGTGAGTGTTAACAAAGAGCAGAACATCTATAAAAACAAGTATAAATTGTGATGTCAACCCTGAGTGTCAGGGTAATGGTAAGAAGAAATAGATTGTGCACGTTAGATAATAAAATGTTATGCAAAAGGGAATGGAAATAGGGCAGTAACAGTTACATATGTTTATGTTTGCACACTTAAATACTTATAGGCAGAGCCGGGCTTGCCATAGGTGTAAAGCGTGCATTGCACATGGGTGGCCAAACTGAACGTCGAAAACATAAAACAAGATATAAAATAAAATTAAAAACTAGTAAAAGGAAAAAAAATATTTATTTTTTTTAATATGTAAATTTGAAAATTCTATTCATTTGAAAAAGATAAATTAAAAATAAAAATCAATTTTAACGTCAATTTACGAAACAACTAATTGAATTAATATTTTACATGAAGGCAAATATTGGAATCATGCAAAGATCTTCATCCGAAATTAAGTGATGTGCAAAGAAAAAATCTGATATTGATGGTCAGGATTTATTTCATGAAATTTTATCAATAACGACACACATAAAAGCAGAAAACATTGGTTGACATCCATATAAAGTGCTTCAATATATTTTTAAAAGCAATCTTCGAGGCACATTCCCTAATTTATTTGTCGCACTTAGGATTGTTTTAACTCTGTCTGTTTCTGTAGCATCTGGCCAACGTTCTTTATAACAATATATTTAATTTATAATATTTTTTTAATATATTTATAACAATAAAATTGAGGGCTTTGTGAAAGATTTGAACAACAAGAGCAGTGACAGGAAAGTCTGAATAAACTGAGCATATTCGTTTGTGTATTTCCATTTTTTTCATTGAACATACAATACTTTGACAAATCTAAAATCTGACAAGCCCTGGAACCATGTCTGTCAGATTACAGAGACTCTACTGTATATAACTAATCAGAATTCAACCTTTTATGTAGGGGATTTGGCTGGTTAGTGTTTGCTTACATATATGTTGGAATAGGAGAAGTATTTATTAACACAAGGGTGAGAAATCATCCCTTTGTTTGGATTTTCTTGACTTTTTTCAAAATATTTCCATCATTTAGATAAAAAACAAGGAATGAGAAAAAAAATTTCTTCACAATAGCATGGCCTAAATCCTCACAATTAGAATAATTCCAATATAATTAATTTATAAGCTAAAGTAGTTCAGTATAATATGATGAAAAATTTACAAGTTTTAATTAATTGAAATTGTATAATTTGGAAATAACTACAGATAGGCCTCGATTAGTGCGACTTCGAATAGCGCGAATTCGATTAGCGCGACTTAAAAAATTGATACCGTTATTCGGTTAGCGCGAGAAAAGATTCGATTAGCGCGAGTTGTAAACACAGATCAGTCTTACTAACAAAGCTCCTTTTATGATGTCAATTAACAAATTACCGTTAATTTTCGGTTAGTAAAACCGGACGAGGAGCAGTCCAAGAACGGTCACACGATTTTGAAGGGGTGAAACATCAGAAAGATGGGCTTTTTGCCGTTAACTGTTTAACATTACTGTACTATTATTTAGCTTTGCTATCGTATACATACAGTATAGTACAGAATTTTCTCTTTTAAAAAGTATCGAAATGGATAAAAGGAAGAACACTTTTGATGATAAAACAGGAAACGAAAAAAAGAGAAGTGATTACGCTACAGCAAAAAATGGATGTGATTGAGCGACATAAAAGCATTCTTTGTTAAATTTTTTTAAATAAGGATATCTTTACAAATTTATTTGCCTATTATATTGCTGTACTACCGATATTATTTATTTTCTTTTGTTTATTATCTGATTTCTTTATTTAAAATAAAACTTGTGAAAAAAATTTGTTTTTGTTATCTTTTGGTGTCGTATTCTGCTAATAAACAAATAGAAAACTTGTTAAAAATTTCTCATTGGTTCATTAACTTCGCTTATTAATGCTATCTGGAACTAATTTACTGATTCAATAAAGTTGCAATGCTTAATTGCAAATCGGCCTATTCACTCAATTCTCGACCCAGAATTGGCGGCCAGGCGGCGCTCAACTTCCGCTTTCGATTCGCTATTTTAGTTTTGATTTGGCGGTTGGTTTGATGATGATATGAGACGCAATTCCTGGTAAGTTATTAATTTAGATGATGAACAATGATGTAAAATATGAAAATAAATATTTACAATAAACTTAACACTAACTGTTTAAGAGTTATTCATTGTGAAGTTAGCTAATGGCCGGAATCTCACAAAGCAAGAACCAATTACCATATTTTCCATAAAGTTAATACTTCGATTAGCGCGAGAAATTCGTGGAACCAATTATTCGCGCTAATTGAGGCCTACCTGTAATTTCAATTTAGTTAAATTATGTCCAAACCAAATATAAAATTGAATGATGGCAATTATTAATATGGAAATATTCTTAATGTGTCAAATCATCATTTGGTGGCAATGACCTTTTGTCCTTTGTTCAAATGTCGCAAGGATCACTGTATATTGTTGTTTATCTTGAGTTGACAATAAAACCTACCTAAGGGAGTTGGAATCAGGTAACCTTGTGTCATTTTTAATATCTTTCCAATCCTGCAGAACAAAAATGTCTAACAGACAATAACCCATCGAATTGAATCAAATAACATATAATAAAACACATTCAGTTTTATATTTGGGGTAGGTATCAATAATTTAATTACTATTGAACTTTATTCTAATTTCATTCTCAGCAGATTGATAACTGATAAAGTGATCTCTACTCATACTAAAACACATCAAAGAATTAAAATTTGTAATTTATATCTAAAACATAATCATCCTACAAATTTTATACTGTTTTTTACATGAAAAGTTATGATTAATATTTATATTGAAACTAATAACTCTACCATATTCATAATTTTGGAATTGCTGAGGAAAGATAAAAGTGAAAATATTAATTATTATAAATAAAAATTAATTTATAATAAATTAATATTTTCACTGTTTATTATAAATAAATTTTGTTTCTACTTTTTTGTTTCTTGACTTCTGAGGTACAGTATTTCTAATTGAAAATTAAATGAATGCTTAAGCATCTTAAATTTCCATTTTAGAGAAAGAAAAAATCCTACACAAAAAAGAATTAATTTACTATTATTAGACTACTTAATTAAAAATATAACTATTGTGTTCTTATTTATTTAAAACAATTGATGTTTTTAAATAATCAAATCTTTTAAATTAAAATCATTTTGTAATTTTTTGTTTTTGGTAATTATAAATAATCTCCAAAATGATAAAAAAAAGCTAAACAAGAAAAAAACTAGTTTCATTTCTGAACTTATTCAAAAATATTTTTTTACAGTTTGCATCCACTTTGACACAGGCTCACACGAATAAATTACATTCAAATGTATTTTTAATTAAAGATAGAAATTATTTCATAAAGTATGAAATTGAACCATATTTATGAGTATAATTTTTGGAAATATATAAATTATATAAAATTATTCTAACTTATTTCCGAAAATGAATTGAGATGATGATGATGATGATTTTATAAGAACAATTTCTCATAAATAACTCATGTACTGTACATTGGTAGCTTACAACTTAACATTTCTCCATAAGAATGTTTACCTCAAAAATATCAACATTAAGATTATTAAATATTATCATATCATTAATATTTTGGCTAAATTATGCTTACTGAGAATTTTTAACGCATTTTTAACTTTCAAATAAGTCTAATTTGTATTTTTTTGCGTATTTTATATCGATTAAGGTGAGGGTTATTAAGTTTATACGTGTTTTGATATAGTTGTTATCGATTTTAGACTATTTTGTTAAACGGATGAATCCAATGAAGCTAGATGGAATAGTATCACGTGACATTTCGTTAATGTCTTTGGTGGTGGTGATGTGATCTTCAATAAACAATAGGCTCATAGAAACCCGTTTAGTGCACTGTAGTAGCGGCGCTCTAGTGGAAGATTTTAGAATTAACGTCTGCTAAACACGTATTTTAACTGTAATAGCGAGTGTAATCATGATGAACGTAATGTGAAGAGGTTAACTCTGACCTATCCTGTCTATTATTTTATTATGCTCTTTTGGCTGAATTCTGCTTTTCACGGAATTGCCAAATGCGATACCATTCGATAGATCTCATCAAACTGATCAAAAATTATGAACCATGGACGAAAGCGGCACCGATTAGAAGATATTTCGAAAAATTTCCTCAGAATTGGTAAACGAACCGTGTACCGCTGCCATATTGAGCGAGAAGTAAAACGTCACGTGATCATCATCGTAATGAAGAAAACCTGCTATGATTTTATACCTTGTTCTAAAAGCAAAAAATACGCTGGGAATTGTTCTTTCGATTATGTGGGTTATGATTTTATGCTGAAATCCATAAGTTACTTATGCAATTTATGGATTTATATATTATATATACATTAATATATAATATATATTTGCATCAAGATGTGTAATTACATCATAAGTTACTTATGCAATTTATGGATTTATATATTATATATACATTAATATATAATATATATTTGCATCAAGATGTTTAATTACATCTTGAAAGTGTTCTTGCCAAGGAGTTTGAATATAATTCTTGCGCGACACCTTCAAGATGAGTAAACTCCCGTATAACGTGCTCTTCTCTAACACGAATTCATATAACGGAATCGCTCTTCTATAACACGAATTTGTGTAATTTTACATCTTGAAAGTGTCGCGCAAGACATTGTTACTTTCAAGATGGCGTCGCGCACAGGTATCGATACTTTGTTGTGATAAGTACTTTTTCATATAGCTACTTATCGGTTCCGTTTTCGCGATTAATTTATATACCGATTTATTACTATAGTCTATTTCAAGATAACCTGACAGTAAATCACTACCATTGTTATGGGTATTTCTACACAAAGGAAAATATTCCTTATTAGTTAAATTTAATATTATCCTATAATTTGTTGTTTTGGGAAATAAATTATCGAAATATTAACCTATTGAGATGATTTAAAAACATATATTTTAAAATCACGTGACAAAACGAAATATTGTTATTTACAAATCGCGTATGAATACAGTGTTTCCTTTGGTGATTCGGCTGTCATGTTATCTTGAAACAGACTATAGTAATATGACTAAAAATATTATGCAAAAATCTCGGATTCCGTGAAATTCCTCTCTTTTTATTATTTATCGTTATATTCAATTTAACATATATTTTTGTTTAAGAGTTAACTTACTTCCATGTTCTCCGTCATAGTATTTAGCAATCACATTACGGGGGGGTCTGAAACGGGGTCGGATCCTCACATAATTACTTCCAAAAACCAGTAAATTCTAGCACTAATTAGCAAATATTTACACAAAATATTTTATTATTCCATGAAATAAAATATTCTGCATGTTTAACTTGCTAATTACTACTAGAATTTATTGGTTTTATCAGTTTGTAGTTTATGGATGAAGATGAAGGCTCAAAACTGCTTTAACAAAGTTTATTTAGTTTTATTTTAACTAAAGCTTGTTTTTCTTTAGTTTCCATATTAATTGCTGATTACATCTTTTTTAATAATCAGTTTATAATTGTAATTTTATAAAATTTATAACATATATCAGTATATAACTTAAAATCTCTATTTTTAACAAAATTAATATAAATTTATCTGAAAAGATCTGCAAAATAAGTGTAAAGGTTTTTATATAATATAAAAAATATTGATAAACATCAATTAACAGCAGCCCAAGAGAAGTACATGCATATAGGTTTCAAAATTTTATTTTTATATTTTTCACTAATTATGTTCTGTTAAATATTTATTATTTTTCATCTATTAGAAGATGTCATTAAGTTTTTTCCCTAACAATGTTTGTTATGAAAATTTATATTGTTTTTGTAATATATTTTAGTAAAATATTTATTCTGTAGTAAAATTTATTTACACAACTGTAAAATCAGTATTCAAAAAATAGCTTAAGAATTTCAGAAGTTAAATTACTTTATTTGATTAACATTTTCAGATTTATGCAAAAGCTACAAGGATGCAAAGAAAATTTATTAATTGTTGCTAATCATTAAGTTTTCTCCCCATCTCTTAATCATTTGATGACATCTCGTATATGTACTTTTATGTCTAAATATTTTCTGACAGAGCTGGCCCAAGGCACAATGCAAGTGATGCAAAGCATCAGGGCACTTCCGTATAGGGGGCACCTTACAAGATTATTTTTTTAAATAAAATGTATGCTGTTTATTGTGAACAATTTTGCAACCAAATATAAAAGCCAGAAAAGTAAAATTTTAATATTAATGTTTGAAGAAGTTCATAGAGAATATTTATAAGGAGACTTTGTTTAAAACAGAAAAGTAGAAATATGGTGTCTCATGAGAATGGAATGACCCCTGAGCTAAATAATTATAGAGAAATGGAAAGGAGATTTGAAATACTTCCTGACGCTCTTAGAGGTTTTAAAACAGTGAGAAATTTACTGAAGAGAAGTAAAAAGAAACCTGCTTTTAGAAGACCTTATACGATTTTTAATTTGTTAAAAAACGTAAAAGATGAGTACACAAAAGAAGAAGGAACTGGCGTATATGAAATACCCTTAACAAATTTAGATAAACAGGAAGAGGAAGTTTATATAGTGGCAATGGCGAGGAATCTTAGAAATAGATTACTAGAACATAGAGCCTTTTTTGACGTCTCTTTTATGTTCTAGTAATCTATTTCTAAGGTTCCTCATGTTCAAATTAGATGGCAAGATGCCAAAATAGTTAGGCAGATAAGAGATTTAAAAGATCTATATATTGCAGAGCAATTACGGATTTTTACAGGAAGTAAGAATGGGAGTGTTATAAATGAGAGAGAATCTGTCTCTATTTCAAAGGCCTGGAAATTTGTATTAAACAAGTAAAAGTAACATAAAGTGAACTGGAGAGTATTTAAGTTTACCGTTTAACTTATTAATAGTGTCTAGCTATAACAATTTATTAATTTATTTTTATTTATATTTTTTATTTACTCTTAAGAAAATATATCTTTCTTGTAATTTTTTTGAAATTCGTTCTATGTTCTAGAACAATAACATTTATTGATTATGT
Source organism: Olivierus martensii (assembly GCA_000484575.1). Taxonomy (NCBI): domain Eukaryota; kingdom Metazoa; phylum Arthropoda; class Arachnida; order Scorpiones; family Buthidae; genus Olivierus; species Olivierus martensii. The sequence goes on from AYEL01055705.1 coordinate 21,621, forward strand.
TAACTGTTCTATAGTTTATGCCTTTGTGTAAAGCTGATGATGACTGCTTATGGTCGAAAACATTTCTGATTAAACATTTATTTTAAGTTGTTTACTACTGGACTGTTTATTTAGTGCTTATGTTTAATAGTCTTTTAAGATTTTAACCTTTGAGAGCAGTTTGTTTAAAGTTTTATTAATGTTTGCTTATAAATTTAATTTTTTTAAGAATTTATGATATGAGTAAATCTGTTTTGTTTTATGTTTACTACTTAGTACTTATGTAGTGTGTTATGTAATTAATTACATTATATTGTATACTAGGCATTCTTGTAAAAGATAAAACTGCTTATACTCTTTAATACTTTAAAATAAAAGAACAAA
>AYEL01055708.1:0-10205 GCA_000484575.1 Olivierus martensii
GGGGATCCCATCCACATAGTGCGTGGCCAAAAAAATTTACAAGAGTTCTGCGCATGACGTAGCTCTGGGAGCAAAAGTTTAGTCATTGTTTTGTATGATTGCGATAAATATTGAGAATTTTGGATATATGTACCAGAACGAGTCTAGGTCATTCTCGTACACGAGATTTACGATAATTTTCAAAATTCTTTTCTTTAAGAATAAAAATAAAAAATTTTTTTCAACTAAAAATTGACCAAAGTAATCTATGTAAAACAGGGATTCCCAACCTTTTTCTTGCATCGACCCCTTTTAAAGAATGGTTTTCTACATCTACCCCCCTTACATTTTTCTTTATAATAAAATATACAGCACACAACATAATCATAATACAAATAATTGCACATAAATAACTTAAAGATAACAATTAGATTAAGAATATAAATAAAAATTTTGAAAAAAAAAATGGTTTATTAGATTTATGTTTTATTATTTTTTGTATTATTAACATTTTTAATTTTATAAATATAAACAAGTTTTCTGAAACAAAATCACAGATTCTAATTGCACAAAAGTTCGATATTAATTAATGTAATGGCTGCGCTTGATGTATCGATGCAAATAAAAAATAAAATAAAATTTTATTTTTTTTTTAAATATTAGGCATGAAATTGCTTAATTCTTAAATCACCTCATTCAGAAATATTCAACTTGTTTCTTGTTTTCCATAGCAAATTATTGACTTGACTAAAGCCTGCTTCTACTAGGTAAGAAGAGGGAAAAGTCAATAATTAACTTCTATTTAGGGATATTTCTCTCGGATGATTTTGAAATTGTAAATTAGCATATCCATGTGTTTCAAATAAGTCTTGTGCTTGAACAACTCTTCTTGTATCATAATATCAAAATCAGATATATCACAGTGCAGCGGTTCTATGATCCATGCTGGTGCATTCAAATTTTCAATGTCTTGGAAGCGAACATTAAAATCTTTTAAATTTTACAAGTGCCTCGTATATATCAATATATCATCTGAGGAAATGCAATCCCTTTCAATAACGGACAATTGCAAATTAAAAATTAATATATTTTAAAAAAATATTTATTGGGTTTTTAAAATATATTATATTTATTTCATATGATTTCTTCCTTACTACATGATATAGCTTTATATCAATAAACAATTAATTTCAATTTTATTAATAAATTTTTTTGTAATCAATGGTATCTTGATTATGCCAATCAATCGCCGGTGCATATGGGCTATCGACCCGCAATAGACCCCTTGATCATCATTGATCCCCTATAAAATTTCATCGATCCCGTTGGGAACCCCTGATGTAAAACAACAAACAGCTTGAAAAATATTGTAAAATGTAAAGTTTAATACTTGATGTGAGATCATGAGCAAATAACTCTTATCATTATATATTTGTTTACTTAAAACAACCAATTTATTCTTTTAATTAATTAAAATGTAATTAAAAATATTGACATCTGAATTTTAAAAATGGTGAGATATTTATTATAGAAACAAATTAAAGAATTATTCTCAATATTTTAAATATGAAATTTGTCAACAAATGCATTGTATACTGTATATTAAAGTTTCAAATCTTGACATTGCAGCATTGATAAATATAGAAAAATATTTCTGCAGTAAATGCAATATTGAACTGATAAAAGTATATGCATTAAATAATTCATTAAAAAAAGCAGGATTCTACTTTTCCTGCTACATTAGCAACTTTCGCCATTACTGTTTTACGAGCGCAAAATATCAGAACTGCTGCCAACCGCATTGAATACTTGGAATGAACTTACATAACGCAAAAATTATGTTGCCGATGAAATAAAGAAACAATTTTTTATGAGATTACGATTAAACTAAAATTTAATAGTTTCGTAACTTAAATGAAGATTACAGAAACAAGTATTGCTCCACAGAGGGCGCCATAATAAATTTATGCATTACATGTTTATCGGAGCGTTCAAAAATTCTGAGAAATCTCCAATGGAATAGCTAGAGAATGACGTTACTTCCCATAGAGATTGCTAGTTTTTTTGAACGGTCGAATAATCATTAGAGAGAATAACACAGGGGGATCCCATCCACATAGTGCGTGGCCAAAAAAATTTACAAGAGTTCTGCGCATGACGCCATTACTGTTTTACGAGCGCAAAATATCAGAACTATGCTGCCAACCGGATTGAATACTTGGAATGAACTTACATAACGCAAAAATTATGTTGCCGATGAAATAAAGAAACAATTTTTTATGAGATTACGATTAAACTAAAATTTAATAGTTTCGTAACTTAAATGAAGATTACAGAAACAAGTATTGCTCCACAGAGGGCGCCATAATAAATTTATGCATTACATGTTTATCGGTGCGTTCAAAAATTCTCTGAGAAATCTCCAATGGAATAGCTAGAGAATGACGTCACTTCCCATAGAGATTGCTAGTTTTTTGAACGGCCGAAGAATCATTAGAGAGAATAACACAGAGGGATCCCATCCACATAGTGCGTGGCCAAAAAAATTTACAAGAGTTCTGCGCATGACGTAGACCATTACTGTTTTACGAGCGCAAAATATCAGAACTGCTGCCAACCGCATTGAATACTTGGAATGAACTTACATAACGCAAAAATTATGTTGCCGATGAAATAAAGAAACAATTTTTTATGAGATTACGATAAAACTAAAATTTAATAGTTTCGTAACTTAAATGAAGATTACAGAAACAAGTATTGCTCCACAGAGGGCGCCATAATAAATTTATGCATTACATGTTTATCGGTGCGTTCAAAAATTCTCCTTCAGTTTAGTTTGATACAGTACTGTGTAGCATATTTATTTATTTATTGCATTATTGTGTAAATATTTGTGTATTAGATTTCGTCTAAATATATTTTTAACTTATAATAATATTATAAAAATAATAAACATCTGATAATAATCGCAGTAATTTTTATTTTATGATTTTCTTAGTTCGGAAAAAGTATGATATTTGAGATATTAAATTTCATCTAAATATATGTTTTAAACTTTCAACAAAATCATAAAAACAATAACTGTTAATAATCTTAATAATTATGTCTTTTAGTATTTTTCGTAGTTTAGAAAAATCCTGTTTTGATATTCATTTGCCTATGCTATAAATGTGCGTGCTCCCCGAATGTCGTCACAAAACGATAGCCAATGACCGTGCGTCAGTGCGGATGGGTCAACCTTATTTTAAATAATCTTGAGAATAACATGGCCGCCGCATCAAGTTAGTGTTGCGATGAAGAAATAACTCTCGTTTTGAAAGAGATTACGAAACATATGTAGATGCAAAATGGAAGTTGAAGTTCTTATTCATATGGCGAGAATGTCGTATACCTTATCTTTTTAAAAAAACGGAAAATAAGTTTTAATTACTTTTATATTCTTTATATTAATTCATTATCAGATAAAAAAAACTAGTATAATACATTAATATTGCATAAAATTTGATTACTACATAAATATATAAATGTGCGTGCTCCCCGAATGTCGTCACAAAACGATAGCCAATGACCGTGCGTCAGTGCGGATGGGTCAACCTTATTTTAAATAATCTTGAGAATAACATGGCCGCCGCATCAAGTTAGTGTTGCGATGAAGAAATAACTCTCGTTTTGAAAGAGATTACGAAACATAGGTAGATGCAAAATGGAAGTTGAAGTTCTTATTCATATGGCGAGAATGTCGTATACCTTATCTTTTTAAAAAAACGGAAAATAAGTTTTAATTACTTGAATATTTTTATATTCTTTATATTAATTCATTACCAGATAAAAAAACTAGTATAATACATTAATATTGCATAAAATTTGATTACTACATAAATAAAAATAACGTGTTATTATCTTGCACAGAAGCATCAGAAAGTGATGTTTCCTCAGAATTGAACGTTTCACTTTGATGATAATTTTCTATGAAATGCTGTGCAACATAATCATAATTTTCATTACTAAAATCATACATAGAACACTTAAATGGTTGCCGAGTCTTATGACGCCATTTTTAATCTGGGTGCGTTCAAAAAATTCTCCGAGAAGACTTTGAGAGATCTCTAACCGTTCAAAAAATGAAGAGAATGCTCGTAGAAATCTCTCATATGGTATTCAAAAAATTCTCTAGCGCGCTCTAGCGACCTCTCTGTTCTCCAGTTCGAGAGTTGGGTATTTCAGAGTCTTGAACGACTCGCTCAGAATTCAAACGAGTTTGATTTTGAGCGACAAACCAAATCATACATAGAAAACTTAAATGGTTGCCGAGTCTTATGACGCCATTTTAATCTGGGTTCAAAAAATTCTCCGAGAAGACTTTGAGAGATCTCTAACCATTTAAAAAATGAAGAGAATGCTCGTAGAAATCTCTCATATGGTACTCAAAAAATTCTCCGAGCGCGCTCTAGAGACCTCTCTGTTCCTCCAGTTCGAGAGTTGGATATTTCAGAGTCTTGAACGACTCGCTCAGAATTCAAACGAGTTTGATTTTGAGCGACAAACAGAGGCAACAAGTCTATTCTTGTGGAACCTAAATAATGAATTCCAGCAGCATTAATAAAGAACTTTTGATTTCAGAAATTCAAAGCAAGACACACACACAGTTACAATTTGGCGTTGAACCAGAGAGACATTTTCTTTTAGCACTCACCATTGTTAATAAAACATTTAAGTCACAAAACAATCAAATGTGGAATTATAATTTAAAAATTATGCAAATGATCCAGAAATTCACGTATGCACTTGAGAGGCAGGCATTATAACACGTTAAGATAAATTTGGCAACACTGGAGCAGCTTCCTGCTTGTCTCAACTCGTCAAATAGTGAGGGCTTCCAATTGGCAAGGAACTTGATGACCTTGCTGAACAAGCACTTACCTAGCAAACGTCATCGCTTAAACAGCTCACGCTGTCTAACTGAATAGACATTCAGTTAGACAGCGGTCTGGTCAGCCATTTTTATGTAAGCATAAAAATGGCTGACCAGAAACAAAAAAAATCTTATTAGCTTTATTACAAGATGAAATTATGGATGATTATGTTGAAATATCACTAACAAATGTTGTATAAAGAACAGTAGAATTTAATACTTCTTTATCAAATATATACATACACTTTTCATAGATTATTTTAAAACACATCTTAAATTATTCACTATAAAATTAAAGCTAAATTGTTAAATTTAGTGCTAGTTCGCTGCTAAGCAAAGACAGCGACCCAACGGATCGCTGTCTTTGCTTAGCAGCGAACTAGCGATTGAAGACGTCATTCAAAGTAAGCAATCCATCCAGTTAGGCAGTTCATTCCAACAAAACGGTTTGCTGAGAAGCGATTAGTAAGTTGCTTGCCAACTAGAAGCGCCCAGTGGCTATTCGAGTCATATATAGGTAGTAAGTAGCAAGCTCACATTTCGTATTTATTCAAAAAATAAAGTAAATTAAAAATTTTTTATTAACAGTTACAATCCGGACTATGCAAGGTATTGCTGCATTCTACTGGAATTGAGTGTGGCGTCATCTGTTGACAAACAAAAAAATCTGATTTCGGAGAAGTTGCTTTTACCCTGGGGGATCTAGTCAGAGCCGGCCTGCCTTGTGCCTTGGGCCGGCTATTTTTAAAGACAACCAGTGGCCTTATTTGGCCACTGTTGTCTTTAAAAATATAGGAGGGAGGTGCTGTAAAAGAACTTTGCAGCAGGGCGCCGACTAGCCTAGGGCCTGCTCTGGTCCCAGTCAAGGCGCCGAACTCAATGGTTCGACGAGCGGGGACATTTTAAAAGCAACTTCTCCCGAAATTGGATTCCCGGTTCCCAGAGCATTGAATCGTCGGGGTCCACCAGGGTAAAAGTAGCTTCTCCCGAAATTGGGTCCCCGGGTGCTGGAAGAGACTGGGGTGAACCTCTCCGAAGAGAACTCACCTTGACATGGTGGAGAGACTTATTCTTGCGAAGCAATAATTTTTCAGTTTCTTATGATACTGCTCAGGCAACTGATTGTTTCGTAAAGAAGGAAACTAAGCAGTCCTCCAAAGACCTACTGTTTCGTTTTTCTCGTTAATTTTCCAGTTTCATTTAATTATTTTTTCATTCACCAAAATACTTTGTGGCTAGATGCGACCAGCTTATATTCCGGATAAACTAATTTTACCGGTCGGCTGGATCGGCTGCGTGGAAACGCTTCGGCTTTCCACTCTGGAGGACCCGGGTTCGAATCTCAGGTCCCACCCCTTGAAAATGTTTATCACCTATGATAAACATCCGTGTCCGGGCCCGGCCCGTCGATCCCCGTCCTCTACAATCCGACTGACCCGTCCGCAGGGGTGGGCAGACTGCGGAAGGATATATTTTTTATCAACAGATGATGCCACACTCAATTCTCGTAGAATACTATGTGGCGGGGCGAAACAAGCCCTTCCACAGGCTGCCCACTCTTGCGGAGGGTCAGCCAGATTGTGGAGGACGGGGATCGACAGGCCGGGCCAGGACCTCATGATAAAAATTTTCAAGGGGTGAGACCCGAGATTCAAATCAGGGTCCTCCAGAGTGGAAAGACGAAGCCAGATTGTATAGGACGGGGATCGACAGGCCGGGCCAGGACCTCATGATCAAAATTTTCAAGGGGTGAGACCCGAGATTCAAATCAGGGTCCTCCAGAGTGGAAAGACGAAGCGTTTCCACGCGGCCAATCCGGCCGACGACTGCGGAAGGGTTTGTTTCGCTCCGCCACATAATATTTTACAAGAATGGAGTGTGGCGTAAAAAAAAAAAACAAGAAAACTAATTTTACCATGCTTTTTCTTTCCCTGTTGCATAATTAATAAAAACTTCGTTAATTCATACTTGATTTGTTTGAGACTATGGCTGTGTTCGAAGTATCAAGACTACTACTGCTAAGACTGTTTCTATGAAGAGTACTAATCTTAAGTATTCTATAGTTAATTTATAACTTTAATCAGTTAAAAATGAGAAACATCAAACTTTTGAGATATTTTCCTTTTTTCAAATATATTAATAGGTTTTTATGAAATTTAGCAGGAATGTAACGTCAATAATCATGGCCTTTAATGATAAATTTACTGAGTTTTCAACTAAATAAAATTTGCTGATAAGTATGATCTTCAATTGAACATTCAAAAATTTATTATATGAAAGATTTTTGAACTTTATTTTTCATTGAATATTGAAGAAGAAAATTTGAAAGAGAATTATGTATTATATAATCCATTCTCTGATGATTTATATTTTGCCTAATAGTTAAAATTTGTCGAATTATTTTCTGAGTTGACGGTGCGATATTGCTTCACACACACACATACGTATGCCATTACCCACAGTGCGAAATGTCCTCTCTAACCACATACATGCAGAACAAGATAATTTCTTATCCCACTATCAATAGTTCATCTTATATGATAATACCTGCCATAAAGGCAGCTCCCCTGCGCCATTAAAGCAGATACTGCAGGTACCTTCTTTGATGCGGTGGAAACATACTATGCTTCCACTTTAGAGGATCCGGGTCCAAGCTCCAAATTTTTCAGATTGCGTTCAGGCTCAGCAAACGGAACTTCATCCTTCACCTGGCAGCTGATTACACCAAAAGTATAGGCTGCTTCTGGTGGACAATAGAATGCCCCGCTACTTTGTACCTAGTAGTGAAGCGTGGCATTAAACACAACATAAAAGTCCAACCGACCTGTTCATATGTAACTAGACTGTAGCAGGACATCTATTCGCTTTGTCGTTTACAACTAAACGGATTGGAAACCATCCATTCGCAAAAATAATCTATTAACTATTCAACGATGTAACTATTATGTGACGGGAGAATTTGGCATCGTCCAAAATCCGCCCTATCCGCGGATATTCAAACGAAATGTAGAGGATGGTGGTCGCCGGTTGAGCCCAGAATTGCGATATGTATTTATCAAGGGATGTGACCTGATTCTATCCAAGTCCTTTGGATGGAAAACTGAAGGTTTTCAACGTGATCAATTCAATCGATGGTCACAGCATTTAATATTCATCAAGACATATAGTGGTGCTAATAAAAAAAAGATAAAAGACCCTTTCAAAAGTTGTACAATTTATGATAGAACCTGAAAGGACTTTGTTACATAGTAATCGCATAACGATATCGGCCGAATGGGCGCGGTGAAAACGTGATGCTTCTACTCTGGAGGATCCGGATTCAATTTCTGGGTCTCACATCTCCATTTTTTTAGGAGGGATCCAGGTTTGGCTCATTGAACCCCTCGTTGAAGCATTCCAAGCAGGATGAACTATTAGGTGGAACATCCTCCACCTAACGGTTCTTCCTGCTAGGAGTATGGGCGGCCTTTAGTAAGCATGGTATGGCCATCATAGGGCTTAGCCATCCTATGAGAGGCCTGAAAGTAATCGCCGCCAGATACGAATATATCTTTTGTGACAGCCTAATTCATTAGAACTTAAGCTATTTAAGTGCGCATCGTGGGCCGCCTATCTTTGGTTGAGTTGGTCTTCAGATGAAGGATGGAGATTTAAAAAGCAGATACAGATTCTTCCTGAAAAGTTTTGGATGTGTGAGATTTCGGAAAACCGATCCTCCTGATGGTAATCAAACGTTTTATCATGCGTTCATCTGGTCAATATCAATAGCTGTATTTAGGTGGCCGGATGGCCGACAACTAACGAGCTGGGGTATCACGCAAGAGGACCCCTGTTTGGTATCTCCTGAAATATTTTTTCGGGGTTCTGGGCCTGGCCCGGCGATTCCCCTCCTTCATCATTCGACCACCCTCCACAGATGTGGGTGTAGCCCTTGGTTGGAACTGGCCCCCTCCTTAGTAATCTCCCTGATTGGATAGGGGCGTAAAATATGCAATACATATATATATATTTCTTAAAATCCCGAATAGGTAATATTTAACGATGAAATAATTTTCTCTTATCAAATATTAAATATTTATTATTTAAAAATATCAAAACATAAATAATAAGAATTTATGTACTTTATTTTTTAAAATGTTGAATCATTTTAAATTAATTTAAGTCAATTAACGATTTTTAATCGGCAGACGATCGAACATAATTTGGCAAGTGGGAAATTTGGTATTAAGTCGCATGCTTTGTCTTTAATTTTCTACGTTTATTTTGTGTGCAAGAAAATAATTCTAAGTCGATCAGGTAACTGTTGAAACATTTAAGAAAAATTAATTAAAAAAAAAAAAGCAATCAGCCAACATTTGAAACGGTTATTGTGTTTAAACACTCTGCCGCTACATCAGGAGTGAGTCAACTGTATTGATCTCAGGTATGCGTTATTTAACCATGTTCAAATAATATTTTATCTAAATATCTGATAAAGTCTCCCAGTACCGTTTTTTTGCCCCCATTTCACGAAATAAGCTTATATAATGCAAATATATACTTACATATACTCTTTCTATAAACATTGATCATCAGATATTTAGATATATCAATGTTTACTTTTAGTATAATATTTTGGAGTTTCATTGTGACAAGATTTGTATAAATCAACGTTGTGAATTATTTGTCTTATGTATTTTAACATATATTTCTGAGTTTCCACATCTGTATTATATAAATTTGCATTCCAATATATAGCATTTGTATGGTCACATGATGCCACATAATTATATATGCGATTGTTCCGTGATTAAATGAATATGCTAAAATGCAGCAGTTTACATGACTGAAAGGAACTGAAAGATAGATAATGCTTTTTCAATGAATCATGTTTCAAGATTTTTCTGAATATATATATATATAGTTACAGAAACCACTTATTTAATAGAGAGATAAAAGTTTATTGCTATTGATACATGATTACAAATGCAGTTTGCAGTTGTATGACACATTTATACAAAAATATGCATATGTATCAGAAACAGTTAACTTACCTTTAATTCCTGGTTGTTTGGGGAAATTTTTGTTTTTTTTTAGCCCATTTTGATTGGCATGAGTTATTCTCATTTTTGCCAATACAGAATTTTATTGATTAAATTTTATCAAATAACTAGAATTAAAATTGTGTATTTTTTTATAATCTCTTCAAAATAACTTGATTCTTTATGTAAACAAACCAATAAATTCCTCATTTTACTTCTTAGTGATTCATCACTACATTTATTCATTTATTTGACATATGGAGCCTTTTAACATATTTGTATAGTCTGTCCAA
>AYEL01055720.1:0-44959 GCA_000484575.1 Olivierus martensii
TATATATTATTTATATATTATAATACTGTACAAAAATTTTTTACTTGAATATTCATAACACAAGAAACACTTGTGCAGACATTAATACTTTACTATTTACCTTTGTAGTTTCCTTTTGCAATTTGGATTGAGCTAATTGATTTTCAAGACAAGTCATTTTGGAATCTTTAGCATTAAGTTCTTGATGCAGCTTTTGTAGCTTCTGTTTCAATTCATCTTGAATTTCACTTAGAGACTGCTGTTGTCTTTCAACTTGCAATTTTTGTAATTTTTCTTCTTCTAACTAATTTAAAAAATATGTTAAATATTTTATTATTTATCACTGATGAGTAACCACGCTATCCATCTTTGCTTTGTGAGATATAGTGAAGAGGAAGTCTTACGGAAAGAACTTCTTTGTTGCCTTGACTTATTGGAAGAACCATTTGTTCTGAGATGTTTAGTGCTCTTAATAATTATATTCAAACACAAGGTTTAGACTGGAAGAAATGCGTGGAAGTGTGTATGGACAGTGCTACGAGCACGATTGGACATCGCTCTGGAGTAGTTGCAAAAATAAATGAAGTTGCGCACCCAGAAATATTGTCAACTCACTGCATAATCCATCGAGAGCATTTAGCTGCAAAGAAGCTTTCTGCTGAACTGAATACAGTGATGAATGATGTAGTAAAGATTGTTAATGAAATTTGTATTCGAGCTATGAATTCCAGCTGTTCACAATATTGTGTTGAGAGTATGGACTCACACCACCAACATATTCTTATCTATGCAGAAGTGAGGTGGTTATCAAGAGGAAGGGTTCTTAAATGCCTTTTTGAATTAAGGGAAGAGGTAACGAAATTTTTATGTGCCCGAAAATTAAATTTGATAGAATCATTGTTAAATGAAGAATGGATGGCTAAACTTGCACATATGGCGGACGTATTTAATCTTCTTAATAACTTAATTTCTACAAGAAGCACTAAACAGCAGGTGCAAAACAAGTAATCTTTAATGCTAACATTTTCGATGTTCTCACATCATCATCAGGCATAAAACAGAATACAATGTAACAGATTTTTTAAAATAAATTTAAACAAACAGAACATGCGTTTTTAAGAACAGTAGATGTCAAACAGAAAGTAATATTCAACAGCTGGAATTCATAGCTCGACTACGAATTTCATTAACAATCTTTACTACATCATTCATCACTGTATTCAGTTCAGCAGAAAGCTTCTTTGCAGCTAAATGCTCTCGATGGATTATGCAGTGAGTTGACAATATTTCTGGGTGCGCAACTTCATTTATTTTTGCAACTACTCCAGACCGATGTCTTACATTAACATTACCGATGCAAGTCACTATGGTAACAGGGAAACGGTAAACAAATACATAAATTAAGGAGTAGAATATAACTTAAACTTCTTAAAAATGCATGTTCTGTTTGTTTAAATTTATTTAAAAAATCTGTTACATTGTATTCTGTTTTATGCCTGATGATGATGTGAGAACATCGAAAATGTTAGCATTAAAGATTACTTGTTTTGCACCTGCTGTTTAGTGCTTCTTGTAGAAATTAAATTTGAAGTAATAACAAAGCAGTTTTTTCTGTGTGTCAGTTATGGCTTCTTAATAACCTAACATTTCACTTCATCTTGTACAAATATCTTTACAGTGAGAAATAAAATGGATGCATTTAAAAAGAAGCTGGATCTTTGGGACAGTCAAGTACATAAGAAAGATGTAGAAATTTTCTCAATTTTGAGTGAATTTTTAACTACAGCTGATGTCAAACAGAAAGTAATATTCAAAATAATTAGTGAACATTTAAGGGCATTAGTTGAAAACTTTAATAAACTATTTCCCTGAAAGTGAGGATTCTCGTAAGGGCAACCTTTGGATTAATAATCCTTTCCTGGAAGATGTCCAGTCATGTGCACTTGATTTTCATGATAAAGAAAAGCTGATAGAATTATCTATTGATGTCATTCTAGTTTCGAGGCATAAAATGATGTCATTGCTTCAATTTTGGTTAATGCTTAAAAAAAGAATATCCAACATTGAGTGATAAAGCGATCAAATTATTAATTGTTTTTTCGACTTATTTGTGTGAGAAGACTTTTTCTGCCATGTCAATAACAAAAACCAAGCAGAGAAATCGAATGTATATATATGCTGCATTTCGTCTCTCAGCAACAAAACTGCAACCATGAATAACTGATTAGCTAACAAAGAAGCAACAGCAGATGCGGCACTAAATAATGTCATATAAATTTGTATTTCTATTCAATTAGTTAAATAAAAACTTAAACCTAAATAATATTTTTATTCAGCCTTGATAGTTTGCCGGTCCGCAACATAATTCCTATATTTTTGCTAGTCATGAAGTGTGAAAAGATTGAAAACCACTGCTTTAAAATACAGTAATAATAATCTTGCACATAATAATTTAATTGTAGTGCCTAGTTACATTTTTTTTTGTATAAAATAAGTATTCTCTTATATGTTTGATTAATTGAACAATCTTGATCTCAATTAGTTCAGATAATTGATGCTCTACTATATAATGCAAGGGTTTTTAATATAATCACATAACTAAATAATTGTATACTTTAATAACATACTATTTCATTAAATACATTTGTTACAATATAAATTTATCAATATTACCACAATATAACATATTTTTTACTAGATCATTTCATTACTATAATGTTTTTAAAATTTTTGTACAATATTTAAAAAATTTTCTAAAATTTAAAAAGAAAATGGCATATTTATATATATTATTATATTATACTATTTATGAAAATTATTTTTATATTAGTATCTTGTTAGTGTCTTTATCATTTTTGTTTATTAATTATTAATAAATAATTAAATTTATTATTACATTCATTAATGAATAGAATGAAAGAATTTTAAAAATCAAAAATAATTAATGAAAATATTTTTTGATTAATTATTTGTATACATTAGGAATGCAGGAGCTTTCCAATTTATATGAATCTAACCTAAATTTAACATTATGGAAAAACATTTGACATACAAATATTTTAAAAGATCATCTTTATAATTCAGTATACAGAATGCAATATTATGATTTTAATAGTTTTTAATAGTAATATATGGCAATATTGCAACAGTAGTACAGCAATGTTATTGTTAAGAATATGGACTCAGATAACAGGCTTAGGAATTAATTGAATGAATACAGGTTAAAAATGTTACAAGCACAGATTTTAATGGTTACAGGTCATCCTCTCTCAACATGTCTGACCGTTTCTCCGAACCTTCCCCCACTGTGCTGCCGCCCCTCGTGCAGCTTCTTTTATTGAGTGCGGGCTTTTCCAAAAAAAACAAAAAAGGATTGGAAATTCAAAACAACAAAATAAACAACTTGTTTCCACATCCTCCCACTTTTTGCGCCAAAGCATAAAACTTCGAGCAGGTATCCGATTCTCCCTTTGCTAGCACTAACAGAGGATAGATTGACGATCTAGGAAAATCAAATTGATCAAAAATTTAGCTTGACTGGAGCTCAGACCCTCCAGCCACGGTGAGTCACTTTATCCCCGACCGTCAGCTCTCTCTTCAGAAGCACAGTATTAGCATCAATCTCGGGAATAGTCTCTCCTTCGGCAAGGATCAGCTCTTGGCCTGTTTGGGCAGTTATCTCCAGAGGATAAAGACATTGGAAAGGTCTCTCCAACTCGCCCCCAGCTGTCTTCAGTCAGGCGATGCAAGAAATCCCATCTCGCTTTTTAAAAACTTTTGTCATCTTTTCCAGCCTCCAGTCCAATCGGCAGCAATGTTCATCTTCGATCAGTACAATATCTCCAACCTGTACTGGACTGTTCCGAGATTCTCTCCCTCTTTGTACCAGTAGGGCTAAATATTCCTTCCAGAATCGACTACGTAGCATGTGTCGAAGGGTTTGCAAGTGCCTCGCACGGTTGCTCAAGAAGTTTGAGTATATCTGATCCAACATGGAAACCCTGATCTCAGTTATATCTTGTAGAAACATGGATGGAGTAATCGGTCGCATATCATCAGAATTCTCCGAGAAATAAGTAAGGGGTTTAGCATTGATAACTGATTCACAATCGCACAGAATTGTTAGTAGTTCTTCATAATTCAGAGAAGCTCTTTTCAGGTTTTTTTTTCAGTAAATCTTTTAAGACCTTATCATCCTCTCCCAAAATCCACCCCACCAGGGTGCAGCAGGGGGATTAAAATGCCAGCTGAACTTGTGAATGGAAGCTGCTCGTAACAGTTCATCGGGATCGAGCTGGTTCATTAGATTAGCGGTTCTGTGAAAGTTCGTTCCATTATCTGATATAAAGATGTTTATTCTCCCTCTCCTGGCTATGAAACAACGAAGTGCCATTACAAAAACTTCCATAGACAGTGACATCACTAGCTCGAAATGCACCGCTCTATACGTAGCACAGGTGAAAATCACAATCCACGCCTTATTGCCAGTCTGTAGAAACAATGGTCCAGTGAAATCAACTCCAGTGGTGGCAAAAATTGCTCCAGTAGTTGTTCTCTCGGTAGGCAATGGTGCATGTTGAGTCTGTAGTGGCTTAGCTGAGTGTTGTTTGCAGACGACGCACCGGGAAACAATTGATCGAACCATCTGGCGCACGCAAAAAACTCAAAACTCACATCGTAAAGTGGTTATCAGGATCTGAATTCCAACGTGTCCCAGGCATCGGTGTGTTTCCTCAATAAATCTAGTCATGATCAAGTGAGTTGGTAGCAGGATTGGTTGATGAGACATCTCTTCCTCCCCCTCTATCACTCGTGACTTAACCTGAACGAGTCCATCATTTCCTCTGAAAATGATCAAATTTCCAAACAATCCTTTCTCTTGAAGATATTCATCTTGGATTATTCTAAAAATGACGATCTGGGCCTCCTTCAGTTCTTCTGAATTCAGTTCCCCAACTCTTTGTTCCATTTGATGAAGTACGTTGAATCGCCATCTTCTTATCCAGGCCACCAATTGTAGTATTTGCATGTACTTAGAAAATCGTCCAGTCAACATAGTACTTCTTTGTTCTGCAATGACAGTCAATGTTGTTGAAACTCCCTTTCTTCGTTCCGCGTTGACTTCGTCCACTACATCGCTGTAATCTTCGTCATCATGAGGCCAGGTGGATTCGTCGGCGTATAATCATTTTGGTCCCTCCCACCATTTCTCAGACAACAAAGTTTTAACATCACATCCTCGGGAAGGTAAATCCGCAGGATAAAGCACTCCTGGAACATATCTCCATGTCCCCGGGTCACTTTTCTAATCTCATTGACATGGTTCGAGACGAAAGTGAGTTTGGCCCCTCCCACCATTTCTCAGACAACAAAGTTTTAACATCACATCCTCAGGAAGGTAAATCCGCAGGATAAAGCACTCCTGGAACGTATCTCCATGTCCCCGGGTCACTTTTCTAATCTCATTGACATGGTTCGAGACGAAAGTGTTCCAGTTCTCCCTTCTCCTAATCCGGCATAAAACTGTTTTAGAATCATCCAGTAGAACGTAGGCAATTCACACTCTAAGCTAGACTGGATAAATCTATTCAGCCGGATGGCGATGGTAGCAGCTAGCAGTTCCAATCTCAGAATAGAGAATGTGGTATATTGTGGAGGTTTGGTTCAAGGTTTAACTCTCTTCATGGAAGCTACCCTCACGACTGCCTGAATAAGCTGAACTATACATCCATAAAGAGTTTGAATGCGGAGGAAGACTCAGCAGGCATAGGCAATCTTACTGGCATCCCCAAACACATGTAGGCTTGTTGTTTCACCTTTAATGGACCCTCCAAACCATTTGGGTATGCGACATGCTTCAACAAATGTCAGATTCTGAAACCAGTTCTCACATTGGAGATTTAGATCATCTGGCAGAATAGTGTCCCAGCCGATTTCCAATCTCCAGGTTTCTTGTAATATCCTCTTGGGAATGAGGACTCGGGAATCCGATCACTGGACTCGGGAATCCGATCGGGTCAAATATTTGCTGGGTCAGCGATAAGAAGCGGTGCATGGTGAATCTCTGTCCTTCGTTTAGAACAGTGTTTCTCAAACTTTTTAAAATCAGGGCGCATTTGTATAGTAATTTAAACTCTGAGGTGCATTATAAATTTCAATTAAATAAAATTTGCCATAAAACTACAAAATAGGAAAATGAGCATCCAGTTTAAAATATCAAACGAAAAAGACTTGACTCAGACATGGTAGCCACATGCCTATCCGTAGCTTTTAAAAATGCAATTTTTTTATATATATAAAAATCATAAATTATTTTCATTTGCTTGGAGTGCACCTGGCTACTTTTCAGAGTGCACCAGTGCGCCACCCAGGTGCACTGTTTGAGAAACACTGGTTTAGAAGATGAGGTGATGAAACACATCTCAGTGTGTCCGATCTTCTGTCCCACCGAAGACCGAGCACGTTAGTATTATTTTCCTTTCCATTGTCGTCATGAACATCAATATTAGTCTCCCACCCTCTGAGGTCAAAATGGCCAAGACTCATTATCTCTGTGGCTTCCGACTGAAAAGTCTTAAGATACTCAGTCATGTCTACACCTGCGACACAATTGTGAACATGCAGTGAATTTTGTAGTTTCTTAGCTGTAGCTCGTAATCTGTCAGGAACTTTCTCCAAATGAAACTATCACTTGGAGAAAGTTCCTGTTGAGTGCAGCTCCCAGCAGGAAGGGACTCAAGGTGAGGCCGAACACCACTCGACAATGGCGATAGACAATCAGCTCTCTCATGGAGCAATCTTTCCACCGCAGAAAACGCAAATAGTCCCTATCTCTGGGATTCATGCTGATCCGGAGAAAAGCCTTCCGAATATCAGATATAATGGCAAATGGTCCACATCTAAATCTATGCAGTATTGACAGGATGAGCTCTATGATGTTGGGTCCGACTTCTAGACATTGGTTTAATGACATCTTATTCTGGTCTTGGGCAGACGCGTCAAATATTGGCCTCACCTTGGTCATGAGACTAGAATCTTTGAAAACAGGCCGGTGCGGGAGATAGTGCACACCTTCAGGTTCGTTCTCCTCCTTCACCTCTTCGATGATGATGTCTTGTTCCCATTCTTCGAGAACCTGTTGATATTCATATAGGCAATTTTGTCGGATTAATTTTCTGGTTGTGGAGTCCAACCTAATCTCCGCCACGTGTCTGCTGCTTAGTAAGTGCGGTTTGTTTTCTCTCCAAGGGAGGTCTACTTTATAACGTCCGTCGGAATTAACTCTGATAGTCTTCTCAAAGCATTCCATTACTTTAGCATCCCTTTCTTTAATCATTTGCATCTGAAAGGGATCATGAATGCTGATTGTTTCCAACGACCACAAATCGGTGTAGGACAGGTTGAAGGAACTAAGCACTGAAGTTGTAGTGCCCCTTGGACACTTCCCCATTATTGTCCAACCAAGCTTGGTCGCAATAGTTAGTGGTCCCGCTTTCAAATGTCTTATAGGTCCAGTTAGAATTTCATCGAGTGCATCAGCTCCCAGCAGGACTGCAACATCTCTTGGGCCCTCTCCCATATCCGATAGCTCTATACCTTCCAGCTCTAACAACGATCGAAGTAGACATCTCGGTGTCCCCGGGAGAGCACTGCAAATATTTTCCTGGCCGAGAAGTGCCCCTCGAAATTGTTTCCTAGGCTTCGTAGGCAAACTACAAATTTCGAATGGGTGATTGGTTTTAATTCAATTCCTCCGAACACCGTGTGTTGTAACTGTTCAGTGCCCACCGGCTTAAGGTTCATTTCACGGGCACATCGAGTCGTAATATACGAGAGATGACAACCTATATCACAAAAAGCTCTCACTATCTTGGTATGATTCCCATTGACTAAACCAGGGCTGTCCAATCTGCGGCCCAACAGAAAATTGTAAACTTCCTTAAAACATTTGAGATTTTTATGTACTAATTTTTTACTTTTTTGAAATTCACCATATCATCATCAAATATCCCACTAATAAAGAAAAAGAAATTTCTTTTATTCTTGTACTAAAAATATATGAAAAAGCATTGAAGTTAATGAAGTTTTTATTATTTAAATACCTATCTATATTTCTTCTTTCCATTTTCTAAAATATTTCTTATTTCAATGATTAAAACTTCTCAATCTGCTCAATGATTTTAAAATATTTCTGAACGAAAAGAAGTCAAAGATTATCATACTACAACATTTTTGCTTATTTATCATATATTGTACATTATTAATATTTTACTTACAACTATTGTTAGAATTAGTATATTTTATGTGCGGCCGGAGACAGTTTTCTTCTTCAAATGTGGCCCAAGGAAGCCAAAAGGTTGGACACCCCCGGACTAAACAGATACAAAGAGTTTGCAGAGTCACTGCGGGGTTTCCTATTCCATTAGATTGAGAAGTTGTCATCTTTCTTACAATCTCCGGTTCTGAAAAGCTATTGTTCCCACTGGACTCGAACGTGACTCTTGTTTCAGCTGGACTTCTATCTTCGATCCTGTTCATCTTTGGGTACATAATAGTTTGATGAGCACATAAAACAAGTTATGGGAGTCTTACAATGACTAGCATGATGATTGTATTTCAAACAGAGTAGGCACAAATTCTTCTCCATCACTGTCTTCCGTCTATCTGCCAGAGTCATCTTACGTGCAGTGTTGCATTCTTGACTGAGGTGTACCCAAGCTAACAGAAACAATCCTCAGTGCAGAATATGCACTGAGGATTGTTTCTGTTAGCTTGGGTGACTGTTAGAGTGGCAGCAGTTGGCAAAGATGCTCTGACCTTGTTCTCCATTCCTTCCTTAGTGAATTTTCGTGTGCTATCAGTCACTTCAAAAGTTGTCTTGGTGATATGGATTCGTTCTTCCCCTTCCACTTCGTTTCTCAAGAAATTCATGAGACGCTGTAACCCATTCGACTTAGTATCTAGTTGTGTTTCTTCTCTTTCAGAAATATTTTCATTAGAATTGCTTCCTAGAATGGATTCTGGTCCGGCACTGTCTCTGGTGATTCTCGTGGAGGCTCTTTGTCTCTCCCACACCTTTAAAACTTCCTTAGGGAGAGCCACTTCTACCAATGGATACAGGACGCATGCGTATTTATCCTTGGCTACTCCTAACTTTGATAAGGTTTTCAATTGGCCGTCTAACTTGTCGACCAAATTGGTGAATGACAGTTTTCCCGCTCTGATTAGGATTAACTGTAATAATTCATGGATATAGACATTGATTAGTTTCTCATCACTGGCTAGTCTATCCTTAAGTTTTCGTACTGCTTCTAAATAGTTCTCCACAGTGGGAGGAAAAGCTTCAACAATCTCCTTTGCCTCCCAGTGGTTGACTTAAGTAGATACTGGAATTTTGTCTCCAAAGAGATGTGGGGGTCGTCATGAATGTGAACAAAACTATTCCAGAAGAGGAACCATTCCTAGGGTCTCTCCTGAAAATGACTAAGTACAACTTAGGTAGATCATAGGTTCTAGATTGAATTAATTGTTGCACTGGTGCTAGTTGGGTAAATTGGCTCGGATTAATTGTTCCTGGGACGACTCTATTTTCGCAACTCCTCATATATCTGGCTCGGGCTATTGCCACATTGTCATGGTATCTCTCACAACTCTCAATCTCTTCCTCAATCACTGTATCAGATACATTTTCGTCGAGGCGCAATAATTGTATTATTTCGGAATCTTTTATTTGTAATCTAGTATATTTATCTTCCAACTGGGCATACAAGTCGGCAGCGTCTTGAATCTGTTCAGACTCCAAAGCTGCTTCCAGCTCTGTCAATGTAATGGTAACTTGCTTACGGAGTACTGCATGTTCATTCTTCATTAAATCCATCTTCCCAGCAAAAAGGATCCTGGCTGGCTCGCCACTATGTTAAGAATACGGACTCAGATAACAGGCTTAGGAATTTATTAAATGAATACAGGTTAAAAATGTTACAAGCATAGGTTTTAACAGTTACAGGTCATTCCCTCTTAACATGTCTGATCGTTTCTCTGAACCTTCCCCCACTGTGCTGCCGCCCCTTATGCAGCTTTTTTTTATAGAGGGCGGGCTTTTCCAACAAAACAAAATAAACAACTTGTTTCCACAGTTATAAGAGTTAACAAAATTACCAACAACATTATCATTTAAAGTTAACTCTTAATAGTAAAGTTATCATATCTTGTAAAAATTATTGTAAGATACTATAACTGTATATATATTTTATGTACATTTATTGTATTTCCTCCTTTTAGACATGCTATATATAAAGCATATATTTTTAATTTTCCATAATATTTGCATAGTAATTTATGTAAGGAAATTTGGCTTACCTTTCTTTTCTGAATATCTAAATTTTGTCCTAAACTCTCTATTTGTAGTTGCTTTTGCTGTCTTTCTTTTTGAAGTCTTTCAACTTGTTCTTCAAGGCAATTTATTTTTTGAATTGCCAAAGCTGGCAATCCTTGTTTCCATTCACTAGCTGCCCAATCCATTCTTTATATCACTTCAATTTCCTAATTAACAAAATATCTTTATTAAAATCAGAATATAATATCTCTTATGAAAAAGTCAAAAGCCAATTATAACAACAATAATAAATTAATAGAGTTTATTAATTAATATTAATAAATATGATTAATATAAAAAATACTAACTATTAAAATTTAATATCTATATATATGAATTCTCTATGAACAGTTGAGTTAAAAACTTTTATACATAGATATGAATTTTATTTTGAAATCTTCAAAAAATTCAAAAATAAAAAAAATTTTTAAACTAATAATAAATTACACAAATATATTGTAAAACTACATAGTTTTTTAATATATTAATACAATATTTCAGTATGGTGGATCTTAAGGATCAAAAATCCTTGCTTCATAATTAAACATTTATTTTAGAGATTCAAATATAAAATAATATTAGAAAGTTCAGTCAATATATTGTGTGTATTTAATATTCTGAGTTTAGTGTAGGGATAAATTATGATTTATAAACAAATGTCAAAAATGAAAATTACATTTATAATTAGAGGAACATTTGTATAAAAAATATTTTTAAATGATTAATATATGAATCAAAAACTACAATATGCCATCTAACTACATTTATAAAAATGTTGAGAATCACTGATCTATAGTATTATATATGATTAAATTCTGCTTTATATGAATAATTGAATGATAGCTAAGTTTTGGGATGAATAATCGAAAATATTTAAAATAAACAATAATCCTTGCTATGAGTATGTGTATAATTTACTCAGTACATTTATATAATAATTATTCCATTAAAATAGTACAAGTTAGTGAAAGATGTAATTTACTACATTGTATTTTTAAAACAGTTTTGTTTTAATGCACTTTGGCCATTATTGGACATTTTTCCCCTATTAGTCCATTAAAGTGAGTTTCTTTTGTACTGATGATAGGTAGATATCTGAAAGTATTTTATTAAAAATATTTTTGGTTTGAGAAATAAGCTTGTTATTTTCTTTTATTTTGTGTTATCTGAACCAGGACTTACAAGGGGAGTACCATGGCTCTTTGATTTTGTCAATTTTTATATGTTGTAGTACTACTCTCTTACAAATTGATGATAAAATAATACAATGCAAGTCTCAAGCATTCATGAAAAAAATGTTTAAAGTATTCTATGTTCTTTATATACTGAGTCATAATGGCAATTTAATGAGTGCCATCATAGTGCTAAGCATTTGGCATTTGATTAATATGAGAATCTAAGTATACCAAGCAGAAATAGAAGTTATTAAATTCAAATACAAAATTCATCATCTACAGGAGGAATAGCACATGCTCAATTTAATCATTATTAAAATAACACTATCTGCATGCACAGTGCAATCTACTCAGATCATCTTCATTCATAACTCATTTCTCTTCAATCTCTCACAAATAAGTACATTAATTGCTAATTCTTTCCTCATTTTATTATAACAATAAATAAATGATAAAATACATGTATGAAGCACAGTATAGTCAGTTACAATTAGAAAAAAAATTGAGATAATTTATAAATTCTTCAATTAAATATTTCAAATTTAATTCAAAATCTTTTAATTTTGAAAAAAAAAAAAAAACTATATTGGAAAATAATTTAATATAAATAAAAACAATTATATTCTAAAAATAAAATTTTTCAAAGTACAGTGGTGCCTCGCAATTCGACATTTGAAAATTTATATAACTCAGAAAGCACTATCAAGCAGCAGAGTATTACACTTTAAAAATTTATTAGAACTTACGTTTTTGGCTTTTGCAAGCCATCCTCAGGTTCATATACAGTTACTTATGCTATTCTAGAATTTTTAACAAAAAATTTTTTGTGTTCTATAGAATTCCATTCAAATTATAAATACTTAACTAAAAAATTAAAGTATTTATAATTCCATTCAAGTATTTATAATTTGAATGGAATTCTATAGAACACAAAAAATTTTTTGTTAAAAATTCTAGAATAGCATAAGTAACTGTATATGAACCTGAGGATGGCTTGCAAAAGCCGAAAACGTTAGTTCTAATAAATTTTTAAAGTGTAATACTCTGCTGCTTGATAGTGTTTTCTAAGTTATATAAATTTTGATAAGAGTTAAGCAGTTGCTTTTTAGCAAACCATTCAACATTTGAGTTTTGCGGGTTTGTGCATGCACATGCATGGAATTTTGTGCTATCATTTGCTATTTGTCAGTTCTTTTTGGGCTATTTTAGTGTTTGCCCATGTTGTTTGTGTTAATTTTCAATTCTACATTTTTCAGAAAGTAATTAACTTGTAATTATTATTTATTGGTAATTATTATTATTTTTTGAGTGAAATGTAAGGATGGGTTCAAAGAGATAATTATTATTATTTTTTTGAGTGAAATGTAAAGATGGGTTCAAAGAGTAAAAAATTTGTAATTATTATTTTTTTGAGTGAAATGTAAAGATGGGTTCTAAGAGAACTTTTTTTGAGTGAAATGTAAGGATGGGTTCAAAGAGAACTGACCAGAGAAATAATTCCAAAAAGAAGAACACTTGATTGAGCAAAGAGACAAAGAAAAAATGTAGAAAAAGTGCAGAAAGGTAGAACAATTAAAATGTTCCTAGGATAACTGTGGCCACGTTTTGCAACACAGGGTGCAGGAAAGTAGAACAATTAAAATGTAACTCGAATATGGAGTTCCTAGGACAACTGCAGCAACGTTTTGCAACAGAGACAGAAGATTATGGGTGCTAAGGTGTCTGCTGGAAGACTTCATTCCAACATCCAAGGGCTAATAAATTGTGTGTTTTGTATAAAATAGTGTATTTTGTAATCTGGTGTGTTATACAATAGCAAACCACATATAATAAAGTAAATAAAATAGTGTATCTCTCTCACCTCACCTGTTAGGGGAATGGGATGGGGACTGATAATGAATTAATCTATTTTCCATATGCTTATCAGGTGTGTAAATATGAAACCGGAATTTTTTAGTAAAAAGTACACATTCATTATATGATAATGGTTAAGAATATTTTATTCAAAGTATTGGCCATTATTAGTTATACATTTTTCCCATCTTACTGGCAATGCATGGATGCCATGCCAGAAAAACTGTTCTTCTTTTGAGGCAAACCAGTTATCAAGCCATTTTCGTACATTTTCGTAGGAAGTGAAGTGGTGCTCAGCAAGTCCGTGCCCCATCGATGCAAATAAGTGAAAATCGGACGGGGCCAAGTCTGGCGAGTAAGCTGCATGTGAAAGTATTTTCCAATTAAGTGCTTCCAACGTTTCCTGGACCAGTTTTGCTTTGTGTGATGGTGCATTATCATGAAGCAAAATCACTTTGTGTTGCCTTTTATCATATTCTGATCGTTTTTCATGCAAAGCTCGATTCAAACTGATCATTTGTTGTTGGTAGCGTTTAGTATTTACGGTTTCACCAGGTTTTAGTAGCTCAAAATAAATCACACCCTTCTGATCCCACGAAACATAGAGCATTGTCTTCCGTCCGAAGCGATTTGGCCTTGCAGTCATGTCGATGGTTGTCCTGGATCAACCCAAGATTTTTTGCACTTTGGATTCTCAAAATAGATTCCTAAAAGCGCAGGGCCCGTAGCAAATGCTACTTTGGTACTATGTTAATCCGGCACTGGATCCCATAAGTAAATGTTTTAAAGAGATAGGACGCGGAATCGAATCTGAGTTCTCTGGATAAAAAGCTGAAATGTTTTCATGTGGCCAATCCGTCCGACAGTTTAATGGAGTTCATTATAAAATAGAAAATGCACTCCCATAATTCCAATACAAAATAGTTATTCTGACAGCTATGGTGAAAGTTAGATTCCCTCATCAGCAAACAATTATTTAGCTTTTAATGTCGTGAGTTTGTTACTTTGGACATCTAATGTTATTGGATAGACTTTTTCATCTAATACAATACAATACAGTTATTCTTGCGATAACTTTAAAAAAATTTTTTTATAAACATTGTTTAGAAGGTGGTGTTTGTAACTTTGGACATCTAATATTATTGGATAGACTTTTTCATCTAATACAATACAGTACAGTTATTCTTGCGATAACTTTAAAAAAATTTTTTTATAAACATTGTTTAGAAGGTGAAGTTTTTGTTATTATATTTAATTTTTCAGGTAATTATACTTAAAAGTATTTTTAAAATCTTTAAGATTATAATATAATTTTTTCCCTGAGAATTAGTTCTGTTATAAAGAAAAATATTTTAAAAATATATATGTGTATATTTTCCTTTAGATCTATAAGTTTATCGGATGACTGCGTGGAATAGTTATAGCATTAATCGTATAGTATATGAATTATAGCTTTCAATCTGAATGATGCGATTCCTGCATCCTGCTTTTCAAGAATTCTCAAGGAAATCCGAACCCGCGCTTCGATATTTATCTTTTGGTTCTCCGTCAACTATTAAGGATATAATTGGTTTAAAATGGCTATTCTTTTAACAACTGAGAACTTTGTAGTATAGTCATGTGAAAGATTACAGAAAGCCAAGATTTACTATCCGTCCAGCTTAGCCGCGACCATTGACGCAAGTACGCCTGCGCTAACTGAACGAGTTTAGTGACAAAATACGGATGACAGCTTCGCATATGGATGTTTTCAAACGCAAGATAACTGAAGTTGAATGGAAGTCTTATTGTAATGTTGAATGCTAAATGATTAGTTTTGACGTTGGAAATAATATATTTAATGCACATAGATGTTTTCAAACGCAAGATAACTGAAGTTGAATGGAAGTTCACACATGGATGTTTTCAAACGCAAGATAACTGAAGTTGAATGGAAGTTGCATATGGATGCTTTCAAATGCAAGATAACTGAAGTTGAATGGAAGTTTATTTTGTCAAGGTTGAATGATAAATGATTGGTTTCGATATTGGAAATAGGATATTTAACAGAACTTAATATAATATTAATTCAATATTCCCACCCGCCATTATACCGACTGCCAGGGCCGTAACTAAGGCGTGGCGAAAGCGACATTCGTCATGGGCACAGCTTGATTAGGGGCGCAAATTTTTTAATTGAATGATTTTTTCTGATAAATGTTCGCAGACATAACGTTATGTTTTTCTTTCATTTTATTTCTTAGAAGAAATGACTTATTCGATAAACGTTTGCAGACATAGCATTATGTTTTTCTTTCATTTTATTTCTTAGAAGAGTAATTCAGGGTAGAGCGGACAAGTTGTATCCCAAATAAAGGCACCAGGTCAAGAAAGGGCGCTATTTTTATTGATAAAGTAAAAGTTTACAGGGGCGCTATTTTTATTGATAAAGTAAAAGTTTACAATGACTCATTGGGTTTCTGCCTCTTCAGTGAAAATTCATGGAAAGGCCTAAAGAAAAGTAATAAAAAGGATTTCTACAAATCTATTTGCTCATTCAAACAAATATTGGATTTGTACAAATCTATTTGCTCATTCAAACAAATATCTTACAGCAGATTCAAAATCAACTTATTTTGAAGGAGATGAGTCAGTTTCAACATTGTTATCTTTAAATGAAAAAATGGGGGAGCAATTTTGACCCTTGCCACAGGCGCTGCATACTAGTTACGGCTCTGCCGACTGCGACTCTCCCTTTCGCGTTTGGACTCATCCACCTTAGCTAGGCGAACGCCATCTATCTAGGTGGCGTTGGCTAGGCGCGGCTTTCGTGGACGGACAATAGTGGAGTTCTTTTTTTAGTCAATAGATGACGTCACTTTCTATTTTGATGAGGTATAGCCGATAAGTGTAGAGAAGAAAGAACCATTCCTGTGAGAAATCAATTGATTATGGAAGCCTGAAATCACGGACCCAGTCCTGACCCCATCAGTGCCAGATTAAACTAGTGCGGGGCCTGTAGCATATGTTAAGAAAGAGGCCCTGTATTAAAAAAAACAATAAAACAACGCAAATATATTTGAACACATATATTTTTAATTTGCATAGTAATTATCATTATCAAAAATAACAACACAGTCAACATTAAACATTAATTTTTCTACATTTAGCATGAGGAAATTTGATGATATTGGATACATCCATTTCACGCAGAAGGTTATGTTTAGAGTCACACTAAGTCACCTTCTTATGCTTTTTCTCCCACAATTTCGTGATACCAAATGAAAAAGCGATAAATGTGGCATAAATCACAAGATTATTGGTTTAACGCTCGTATTAGATGACCAAAAAATTATGTACATATTTATTGGCGCGGGGCTCCTAAAAGCGCAGGGCCCGTAGCAAATGCTACTTTGGTACTATGTTAATCCGGCACTGGATCCCATAAGTAAATGTTTTAAAGAGATAGGACGCGGAATCGAATCTGAGTTCTCTGGATAAAAAGCTGAAATGTTTTCATGTGGCCAATCCGTCCGACAGTTTAATGGAGTTCATTATAAAATAGAAAATGCACTCCCATAATTCCAATACAAAATAGTTATTCTGACAGCTATGGTGAAAGTTAGATTCCCTCATCAGCAAACAATTATTTAGCTAATAGGAATTAATGTCGCTTTATTAAGCTTGGTCCAAAACAGACAATAATCGAGGAATCTGTTTTATAAAAAGCGATGACAGTCATACAGGAGTGTCAAGAGAAGTCGCCGGGCCCGTGGGGAAAATTTTCTTTCGAAAACCAAATATTCTATGTACGGTATTTTAGTTATAAGATTGGGGTAATTTATTACCCCCGCTTCGGACTCTAATTTTCAGCACCGTCTTTCTACGGTTAATTAGCACGTAAAAAAACAAATTGTGGGAGATGTCCAGACCCCTGTGAATCCCGAGTCCGGAGAATTTTATTCCATCATCCTCCTCTCGTCGGTCTTGCATTCATGGACAGCGGTTGAAACATCGTTCGATGATTGTTGGCAACAGATATTTCGTATCAAAACCAAATTCACAGATTTGCAGACTGCAGCTTGTGTTAGTGCTGTTTTTATTGTAATATTTTTTCAAAGAACAGATTAGTCAAAATCGGCAAATTGATCACTTGACTCTTCATTAAAGTTCTGTAATTGATTTTATGCATCGTTTTACGAAAATTCAAAATAATCATTCAAAATAATCACTTTCTAATTTATTGAAAATGGTTGCTTTTCGATCATATCAGGCAGGACGTTTGCTTGTTAAATAAAATTCGGGCATCGGGAAAAATCGGGCTGACGAGTTCGGGCAAGCATGGAGATTTTACGTGATAAGATAAGCCAGATTTCGGCTTACCATCTGTTGTCCGAGTTTAATTCCCTGATCTCATACCGCGAAAAAATTTTCAGAAAAGTATAGACCCAGCTTATTGAATCCCATCCTACACCTGAAGGCTAACCTGATTCGGATGTATGAGCGACCCGTCGTGACCACTGGAATGTCAGATCACTTGGCAACCTCTAATTTAGAATCAGTGTAAAATACAAAAAATAATAAAAAGCCCATCCATCCTTCAATTGATTGCCAACTTCATCACAGATGTGGTATGTAGTAGTCTCTGATATGTCGGCCGGATTGGCCGTGTGGAAACGCTTCGGCTTTCCACTCTGGAGGACCCGGGTTCGAGTCTCGGTGGAAACGCTTTGGCTTTCCACTCTGGAGGACCCGGGTTCGAGTCTCGGGTTCTATAGTATCTCGAGTATCTAGGATAAATCCCCTTGAAAGTATTTATCATGGGGTCCGGATCATCCATTGAAAATATTTATCATGAGGTCCAGGCCTGGCCCATCGATCCCCGTCCCCTTAAAAATATTTATCATGGGGTCCGGGCCCGGCCCGTCGATCCATATCCCCGATTTTGAAACTTTTCGGGGACCGGCCCGAAAAGTCGAACGAGGCCGCGTGGAAACGCTTCGGCTTTCCACTCTGGAGGGCCCGGGTTCGAATCTCGGATCCCTCCTTGAAAATATTTATCATGGGGTCCAGGTTCGAATCTTGGGTCCCACCCCTTGAAAATATTTATCATGGGGTCCGGGCCCAGCCCGTCGATCCCCTATCTCCACAATCCGACTGACCCTTCCGCAGGGGTGGGCAGCCTTTGGACCGGGTCCCACCCCTTGAAAATATTTATCATAGGGTCCGGGCCCGGCCCATTGATCCCCGTCCTCCACAATCCGGCTGACCCCTCCGCAGAGGTGGGCCTGGTCCCACCCCTTGAAAATATTTATCATGGGGTCCGGGCCCGGCCCGTCCCACCCCTTGAAAATATTTATCATGGAGTCCGGGCCCGGCCCGTCGTCCCCTTGAAAATATTTATCATGGGGTCCGGGCCCGGCCCGTCGATCCAGCCCTTGAAAATATTTATCATGGGGTCCGGGCCCGGCCCGTCGATCCCCGCTTGAAAATATTTATCATGGGGTCTGGGCCCGGCCCGTCGATCCCCGTTCTCCACAATCCGGCTGACCCCTCCGCAGGGGTAGGCAGTCTGTGGAAGGGCTTGTTTCGCCCCGCCACTTAGTATTCTCCCTGAATGAAAAGTGGCGTCATCTGATAACAAAAAAAAATAGGCCGGGCCCAGACCCCTCCTGAAATACTGGAGATGTGGAACTGGAATCATAGTAAATATTAAAAATGCAGATAAAACTCATTTAAAATGACCTGGTAAATTTTGGCGCCGAATTGTAGCGCCAATATATTGTAGCGATCGGTGGCCTTAACTAACTGCTTACCACTTTCTGTTATGCACGGACTCTGGCGGAATAGAAGTCTCCGAGAAACATAAACGATATGGAGTGAGGTTAAGAAGCATAGACGAACAGCCACAATGGAGGTGGCCGGATGGTGAAGGACGGGGATCACAGGGTCGTTAGTCTCTGATAGTCGGCCGGATTGTCCGTGTGGAAATGCTTCGGTTTTCCACTCTGGAGGACCCGGGTTCGAGATTCGGGTCCTCCAGAGAGAGTCCCTTTGAAAATATTTATCATGGGGTCCGGGCCCGGCCCGCCGATCCCCGTCATCCACAATCCGGCTGACCCCTCCGCAGGGGTGGGCAGCCTGTGGAAGGGCTTGTTTCGCTTCGCCACATAGTAATCTACCTGAATGGAGTGTGGCGTCATCTGTTGACAAAAAATTGTCTCTGATATAAAATGCATTTTAGTTCTGGTTGGAAAACGACGTAAAACACAGAGAAAAGTTTTAAGAGATTGATAATATAGATAATATTGTAAGATAGTTTTAAAATACTTTTTAAAATTATCTTGAAATGGAGCAATTTAGAGCATTATGCCTTTAACTATATCCAGTTAAAGGCAGTTTTTTTTTCTGAAAAATTTTTTATTCTCAATTTTAGATATAACAGCATTTGCAAACATTCTTTCTATCATAAATTGTATCTTATACTAATTACATCCATGGCTCATCGTCGTTCTTTTTTGCCATCTACCGGAATATCTTATCATAAGATTTGATAACTTTAATTAAAAGTCGTGCTGAAATTTTATATTTATATTATTTATATTTTAATAAAATAAGAAAATTGAAAAGAATCAAAAAATGTTTAAAAATGCATGAGTTATTGATATTCTTAATAATATAATAATAGTCGGCCGGATTGGCCGCGTGGAAACGCTTCGGATTTCCACTCTGGAGGACCCGCGTTCGAATCTCAGGTCCCACCCCTTCAAAAATATTTATCATGGGGTCCGGGCTCGGCCTGTTGATCCCCGTCCTTCACAATCCGGTTGACCCCTCCGCAGGGGTGGGCAGCCTGTGGAAGGGCTCACCACATAGTATTCTACCAGAAAGGAATGTGGCGTCATTTGTTGACAAAAAAAATCAACCGTTATCAATCCGCCACTTAGTACTCTTACTGAGTGGAAAGTGGCGTCATCTATCGACAAATACATAGTATTCTACCTGAATGGAGTGTGGCGTCATCTGTTGACAAAGTTAGTATTCTCCCTGAATGGAAAGTGGCGTCATCTGTTAACAAAAATAGTATTCTACTAGAATGGAGTGGCGTCATCTGTTGGCCAAAAATAAAAATAGCTATTTACCGCTAGCAGGGGTGGACAGCCTGTGGAAGGGCTTGTTTCGCCCCGTCACTTAGTATTCTCAAATAGCCTGTGGAAGGGCTTGTTTCGCCCCGTCACTTAGTATTCTCCCTGAGAAAAGTGGCGTCATCTGATAACAAAAAAAATAATAATATAATTAATTTATAATTGACATTTTCGCCAACAGATGGCAATAAGCGCTTATTACTAAAATATTAATGAACGAAATTAGAGATTTTAAACATGTTTTATATAGAATTTTTGTATAGAAATAAAAGTTTTATGAATATAAAAAATGATTAGAAATATTCAATAAAAATTCGCAATTTTTTATAAAATTTGTATTTTAATAAAATATTTTTTTTCTTTTTTTAATATTCTAAATTACGTCACTCTTACAATCGATGCAAGACGAATTATTAGTACAGTATGAGTTTACTGTAACGATCGTTGGTTTATTGTAAATCTTTGTTAATCTAAATGCTATCATAAAAACATTCAAAATCAGATTAAAAAGAAAAGAAAATTAACAAATGTAAACTTGTATCTTATGATTTATATCTTAATTTTACTCAAAATGTGACAGAAAAATTTGAGGTTTTTTTTTTCGTTTAGTCACATCTGTTATCAACATTGCCCAGTTCAACTTGAGGACATGTTGATAACAAGATGCCTAGAGGTGCATTCCCCCATTCGTAAAGAATAATGTTGCACAAAATTCCTCATGTTATATAAAAAAACACATTGTAAAAGAGAATAATATAAATAATATAAATAATAAATTGATTAAAAAATTAAAAACTGGAATTTGTAAACTTTATTATGCTTAAAAATATTTTAGCAGATTTATTATAATTATTTTGTTTGTTAAACTATAAAAAATTATCACTTAAAATATTTTTATTAATAATATCTTTTATCAAGCGAGATTAATTTAACGACCAATTATAAATATTATCTAATGATTCATAAGATATCTTGTTAAAAATTTTAATCCTGTACACATACATAATCATTATTGACGTTTTGTAGACCCATAATAATTATTATTAGTTCTGTTAATGAGACAGAATAATAATTAATCTAGATTAAGCTTATGTTTGTTTGTTTCTCTTTCGTCGTCTACTATAATTAAATAGTCTTATAAAAAAATAATAATATTGATGAGAAAGTTATGTACTGTACAAGCATTTAAAATCATCGAATTGAAACTAATTATGTTTTAAAACTATTTGGAATGCATTACATAAAAAGACCTACTCTACATTCTATATAGGCTGTAATGCGGAATTTTTCATGTTAAACAATATCCGTCCGTTTGACAAAAATTGATATCATGTTATGTCGCAATAAAATCAAAATTCTTTCAGATTAGCCAGTCTGTTGCACTTGTTTCTACCATGCAATACCTTACTGGAAGAAAAAAAATAAAAGAGGAAACGCGACCAACAAAGTGAAATCAAGGTCGCATAATAGGTAGAAGTGAGGTTATTCTCTTTCCAGTACGTCCTACATAGCCATTTTTGTCTCGTTCAGTGTTCCGTTTAGCCATCTTTGGTCCTGCCTTGGCCCACATATCGTTAATAGAAAGTTAGGTAAGAGGAATAACAGTTGAGGATGATTCTGGTAATATGCAATCAGTGTTTTCTCTAAGTGCATTATCAAATTCTATACACACGTAGAGTTTGCTATACATCGTATCATTGGGTGTTTCACTAGATGATTCATGACAAAGTTATGCCAACTTTGAAGGGTGGAATCAAACTTGCCAAACAATTACCGCAGGTTTAGAAGAATTTTTAGATATTGATTAGTATAATAATGGTGGATATTGCGAAATGCATGCATGCCTTTGCTGATTTTTGTGCTATTTTATTTATATAAGAAATATTATATAAATAAAAATTGCATTATTATTATTATTATTATTTTTAAATTAAAAAATATATATATATATATTCAATTACTGTATATATATTTTTGTTAATCTTTAAAATTAATAATTTGTTTAAAATGGATTGATGTATTTTTTTGTTTGCATATTAATGTTAAGGAGTATTATACTATTTTAATAAATATTTTCTTATTGTATTTAAAATAGCAAACCAGTTTCAACATCATTTATTTTAAAAATTGGCTAATCACCAATCCATGTCAATTGAATAAAGAAAATTAAACTTTTTTTTATACCAATCGTTTATATGCAGTTAGCGAATGCTTCCAAACTGTTGTAATGTTTTGATAATGTTCTAATAAATAAATGTGATGGAGCGAAAATTTTAGAATTAGAGATGATATGCTGATTAAAAGGTTTTTATCACAACTTGTAAAATTCTGTGTTATGCTATATCAAATCATTGTTTACAAAATTTCCACTGGAAAAAATGTGCTTAGTGCATAAACATTAAAAGCAGGCAGAGAAAGTTTATATAAAGTTCTAAGCGGAAACTAAAAACAAGACGTCAATGTAGTTTCGGACCGAGATCGTCCACATTCCATTCAGTCCGTCGCGATTGGTCAGTGCTTAGCCCGAGGCGGTTCCTTTCGATTGGATGATTTCGGATGGTTGTCCGATGACGTCATTCATTCCTATGCAAATGAGGTATTCAAGATGGCGGACTTTGGCCAAGTGTAGTTTGGATGTCGGGAACTCTCTGCGAACGAACTATGCCTAAAAGGCGAAATGGAGAGATCCCATTGCCAGAAGGATGGGATATAGGCAGGGATTACGACGGTAAAATATATTTCATCGATCATATCAATCAGAAAACAACTTGGATAGATCCGCGGGACAGGTAAGCCTAATGACTGGTATGCGAACCCTAATGGGCCTCTTTAGATGTTTGGAATTTTTTAGTATACAGGATGTTGAATAGGACATTACGGGGACTCTTGACGTTTGCAATATCATTCCGTTTATTTTAAATGACTCTCGAGTACTTTTGACACTTTATTTCTTTAGGAATAGTTTAGGATAGAGCCGAGATAGTGCGTACTGCGGAAAGATTATTCCGAACACCGCTTTCGGTTGCTAAGGAGGGGGGAGGTGAAGGGGAAGTGGTTGCTACGTCGCCATTCACCCCGACGGCCATATTGGTTGTTGGGAGAGGCGGGGATTACACGGACGATGTCTTCTGCTTTTATTATTTAGTTAATATAAAGTTTTCGATGTTTTTTCATATTTGGATTATCAAAGCTTTAAAATAAAATGCTAATTATATATGTATCTTAAACATTTCAATTTAAAATTTTTTAAAGTTTAAATCCCCAATATTTGTTTACATTACAGAAGGTAGTACCCCAATTCCCTTAAACAAAACATTGCACACCGTTTTGTTGTTTTATTGTTATATTATTTTATTGAATCATCCGCATAACATCATACAAACAAACATTATATAGCAATCTCCAAAAAAACAGTTTTTTTATTTTTGATATCCTTTTTATCTGATTTAATTTTTTAGAATTTTAACCTACAAGGCCTATACAATACAGTATATAATATTGATATATTAATTTATGTTTAAATAACAAGTATGATTTAATATAATATATATATTGTATTTTTAAAGATAATGCATTTGCAAAAATAATAATAAATATTTTTTATGCAAATGAGGTATTCAGAATGGAATAATGTTTATTTTAAAGATATTAATACATGTTATATAAAGAAGAAGAATTTTGACAAATATTTTTTCAACATTTTGTATTTATATTACTAGTTATTTAAATATAATGTTTCTCTTGTTAAAAACATAATGTGTTCTTGAAGTTTGTTTTTAAGCCAAATAGTTTATAACTCAACTCAAAATTTGTTCTTGTATATACCAAACACAGTGGAACATACTGTACATATTTCATTGTGTAATTTATATAATTGATTGAACAAATTAAACAATTATGGTGTGTTTATAAATTCCAGTTTCTTAAATAAAATAAAATCAATTTTTCTCAAATTTCCAATTATAAGGTTTTTGGAGATTTTTGGCTTTAAAAGCTTTGCATCCGAAAACATTTTGCTATTATAATTTTAAAAATTTTTGTGTGATTTTTGAATTTTTCAAAAATTTGAACATTAATATTTTGATTTCGGTACAGTAATGAAAATTTAACCATTAATTAATGAGGGCAGTTAAACTTTATAGTATTTTGTTCACTGGCTTATGATAAAATAAGATTTATTTGCAAATGAGTTACATTTCATCATTGCCATTGAATATATAAAACTATGTTGATGGACTGAACAGAAACTTAAATCTAATCTTGAGATACATTTCCAATGACAACAAATAATGTAGCCATATTTAAATAAAATCTTGTTTTATCATAAATCAGTGACATTAGCTGTCCTCATTGATTATTAATAGTTAAACCTCTATTATTGTAACTAATCAAATATTGTAATTACATTATCATTTCCAAAGTTTACTTGAAAATTAATTACAATTAAATAGTTTATTCCTACATGTATAATAGCTTATAACTAGAGGAACTACTTAGTATTGTGTATATATATATTATACTAGTTTTTATATAACATTTCATTTTTAGAATAATGTTTATTTATAGTATTTTAATTTTATACATCTATATTATTATCTGTTAAATAAGAAAATACAAACACTTATTTAGTAAGTTGGATAATTTATCTTTCATTATTTATTGTACATAAGATTTTTGAATCAAACAAATTTAAATCTTTAAAAAATACTATTTATAAATATTTTTAAAAAATTATATTGTGTCAGTTGATTAATAAAGACTATTACTTTCACAAGAATATGAAAAATATTTGTAAAACAATTTATTTTATGATTGTATTTGTTGTTTCAGTTTTATAATTTAATTTTGATATTGATTTGTGTAATAATTTAATAATACTTATAAATAATAATAATCTGCATTAATATACAATTAAATATTAAAGAATTAAAATATATTACCATATTACATCAAATATAAGCCACACCTTTTTTTCGAATTTTTAAGTCGTAAAGTATGGGTGCCGCTTAAATTCAAAACGAATATTTTAACATCTTATTTCTCCCGATCTCCTTCCCCAACATTCAAGTTTTTGCTTTACGCTCTACGCATATGCATGGTATTATGACCGTTGATGCAGTTTATTCGGTGGACCGTTGATAACAGTTTTTTCGTTCTTTTCTGATTTAATCCAGTTGCTGTGTAGAATCGAGTAGTATCTGGCATTATTTTAAGGTTTTTATTACCGATATTCACTAATAATGAAAAAACGCTTTACATATGATGCAGAATTCAAAAGAAAAGTTATATTGTGCGCTGAAAAAATTGGAAATCATGCAGCTGGTAAAAGATTTACTGTTGACAAAAAGAATGTGTGTCGTTGGAGAGCCATGAAGGAAAGTTTTTCAATGTAAAAAAATACAGAAAATCATTCTTGGAGCCTAAAAAAGGAAGATATCCTGCAATTGACGCAGCTGTTTTAACTTAGATAAAGGAATTATGTAGTAAAGGTTTACCAAGAGAGAGACTTATAGTTGAAGCTAAAGAGTGTGCTAAAAATAGGGGCATCATGTTTAAAGCAAGTCCTGGATGGTGCGAAAATTTTATGAAACAAGAAGGATTAGCATTACGAAGTAGAACTACAATAACTGAAATATTAGTACCTATTTAAGTAAATAAAAATGTTTCTTATTTTTCAATACTTATAATTATAAAATAATTTTTTTCTGATTTTTCAATGTTAAAATCCTACTGCGGCTTAAATTCGGGGGCCTCTTATATTCAATGTAATACGGTATTATTTATTATATATTAATATTAGGGAATTAAGAAAATCTTCCCTAATATTGATTTCTAAAAAATTTTTCTTGATATATAAATCTGAGTACAATGGGCTCTTGCTTAATGCTATTTTACTTAATGTCATTTTATTATTACATTTCAAATAAAAACTAAATTAATTAAAAAAATTAAAGATTTTAAAGAGCAGAACAAATTCCTATTTTTTTTTTTTTTTACATTTCCAGCATAAAAAACAGAAAATGTGTTGAAAGCATATAGTATAGTTATAGAAAACAGATAAACACATTTCATATGAGAACTGACTCAAATAAATAATATTATTTAAAAACACTTGTGTTAAACTATATTGCAATAGGACAGTCAGTTGGATTTGATGGAAACACTTTGGCTTTTCAATCAGAGGCCCCAGGATTGAATTAGGATCCCATCTCTAGAAAATTTTGAGTTCAGAATCTGGCTTGTCTATCCTCTTTCTCTACAAGCTGACCTCCACAGGTATAGTTGGCATGTGATAATGTTTGCTATAACACTGTTATTAGTAAATGATTAGTTTTTCTTAACATATTTTCAATCATGGACATAAATGACATCTTAGAATTCAAAGATATTATTAGAAAGTAATTTTATTTACTGTAAATCATAATTTATAACTGTTATGTAACATTTTCCAATTAAAATTTATACTTAAACCATATTTTTCATTTATTTCATTGCATTATTAGACAATATAGTAATGATTAGATGATAAAAGTTACCAAATAGTATGAAAAAGTCTAAGATTTAGTATCAAAAAGAAAGTGCACTAACCCTGATTAATAACACTAGATCTATGGGTTTTCTAGTTTCAGTTATTGTAATATCATTTCACTTAATCATGATTTTCTGGAACCTAAATCTAATATTAAATGAGGACCCATTATACACAACTTTTTTTATCTTTGTCAGTTTACTAAATTTTTGCTGTTATTTATTTGCCAAAAAATTAAGTTATATAAAAAATGCTGAATTAAAAAAAAAATTACTATTTCAAATTATTTTATAAAGAAAATGACTCAATTTTATTTTTAAAAAATATATTTAAACTTTCCTGGATGCTTATGTAACTTACAATATATCAATATGTGATTTTCACAAGTTGTAGAACTACTATGATTTACAATAAAATTTTTAGAGTAATCAGAATTTAAGTATTATTGTATAAATTATAATTCAAGAGAAATATTTTTATTTTAATATCAGTTATATATGATAAACAATTGTTTATCATATATAACTGATATTAAAATAAAAATATTTATAACAGGTAAAAAGAAATCAAAGCAAAAATACCATCTTATAGCTATAAGATGGTATTTTTGCTAATTGATTTTATAAGTAATAACTTCCAAAATAAGTAATTAAATGAATTATTTAAAAAAAAAACTTTTTTAGTTTTAAATTCCCATTTTATAATGGATTTTTAAGCTATTTTACAAAATCATTTCTTTTATAGTGTAATTGAATATTATTGTTCATATAATCAAACTGACGATGATGATGATTATAAATAATTTTAAACATTAAAATAAATACTAAAAAAATTATAATTTAAAATATACAGCATGTATGGTTGCATATCTTCTCAGTAGATGGTGCTGTATGTATTGTGAAAGCAGAAGTATTATGCAACCTTAAAACAATAATTCCTCAGTAAAATGGATGTTTTTTTTTCCTAAGGACAATCTTAATAATTTTCTGTATAAATAACTTCATTTTTGGATTTCTAAATATTAATAAAACTACTTAATAACTATTGAAAAATTTCAATTTAGAGTTATATGAACATTTTACTTTTTTATAGATAACTCCATATACTCTACAAAATTAAACAAAAGAAAAATTTGTTTTATAGTACTTTTTGTTTATTATATCAGATATTTATTACATAGTAGACATATCTAATTAATTTTCTTCATTGAATTATCTATCAAACTTAAGTAATAGTTTTGATCATAAAAATATTTTTGGAGTTTTAAGTCTGTGTATTCTCAATTAAATAAATTAAATCAAGAATATAATTTAGAAAAAAAAATTTTAAGTGAATGCTTATTAAACAAATTATTTAGTATTATTAAATATTTTATTAATTTTAAATTACATTATATTATTTATAAGGCAATGCTAAATTAATATAAACTGCTTCTTATTGAATTATGTTCAAGATCTATATATTTTCACTATTTCTCTTCATATCAGATTCATCTGCATCTTGAATGAATGGAATAGCTATCGCTTTAATGTTTGTAGCAAACGTGTTTTCTAAAATTTAATTACATATAAATTGAAGTTGTTGTTGCCTTTTTTTTAAAGTCCTAGGGATAAAAATAAATTTAAACAATTTTTAATTTGATTTATAAAATATAATAATACCATTATTGCTTAGTAAAAGAGAACTGAATGATATTTGGGAATTTTCAAATTTTATTCATTAAAGTTTTTAAGAATTATATAAATACTTTTTATATGAATTTTTGAATGTTGATTGTGCAGTAATTGCAATATAATTTTAAACAGATTAATTCATTGATATATGCAAAAATTTTGCAAGAATCTATTTTTATTTAGGTCAATTATTTGTAAATGTAATTTACCATAAATATGAATATATCTGTTACTATAAAAGACAGTCCCAAGCTCCTTTAGCAGAAAAATATGCTTAATATAAAATTAAGTTACTAATTAGTTCTTAGCACTAAGAAAGCAGACCAGTATGCCACATAAAAAAAAAAACAATTTTTTAATCAGAGAAGCACTTCGATTTATTTGCCATTGAAGAATAAATAGCACTGACGGCAGTAGTGACTTCAAAACGTATTTATTTCTAAAGAACGAAGTACTTTCAGTCTATCTGCTAGACTATCATCAGCGTTTACACTATTTTACAAAGAAAATAAATAGAACATTATTTGCCATTTTCAACTCAAAGAAATCCAATGTTTTTGGAACAAAGAACATTAACATAGAATAACATAATTCTATAGGAAAGAACATAAAATTTAAAAATCTTTATATATTTAAATTACTCTATTTCTAGTTCTTAACATGTGTTCTCCAAATCTTTTTAATGGGAGTGTTTAATATAAATATATGAAAAAATAAAATGAAATGAAAAATAACTAAAAATAAAACAAAATAAATGAAAATAAATTATTTTTCTCTCTCTAACTCTGGGGAGTTCTTCCGAATCCTTTTCTAAAGTTCATTAAGTTTCATTTACACA
Source organism: Olivierus martensii (assembly GCA_000484575.1). Classification (NCBI taxonomy): domain Eukaryota; kingdom Metazoa; phylum Arthropoda; class Arachnida; order Scorpiones; family Buthidae; genus Olivierus; species Olivierus martensii. Next base: position 29,548 of record AYEL01055720.1, read on the forward strand.
CTTGCAGAATCATATTATAATACAATATTTATTATTATTCTCCACAATTCAATATATCATAAATATGTGAGTAATGTACAGTATACAGTGTAATATGAAAAGAATTCCATTTTTCCATATTTTTTAATTGTTACTATTATTGCTTCATCTATTATGTTTTTACTATTTAAATTATTGTAACCAATATTTTACTTATTTTGATTGCATAACTAGAAATATCTGAATATTGCTGATAGTTTATTTATCATCATTCCCTTCATTAATAATAATAATAATTAAGTTATTACTTGATATATATACACCCAGTTCTGTTTTTACACAAACTTGTTTTACTTGATTTAACACAAATTAAAAAAAATTTCATTCTCTTTTTACATAGTTTGTTTTGATTTAACATGATCAACGAAAATTCTAAGAAGAAAATTTTTTTGTGTTATAGTGAATGAATGCTTGCTTCACATTATTCACCTACATGTTGTTGTTTTTGATTCCAATTAGGGAATTTGTTTCCCCAGAAAAGAGACTTCTGGGGAAACAAATTCCCTATTAAAGTTATATGTACAATTAGGGGAATTCCCTAATTATACATATTTAATATATATGTAATTATATGTGTAACTTCAATAGGGAATTTGTTTTGTGCTTGTGTTTTGAGTTTGATATTTAAATTGAAAAGTAACTTTTTGATGTTTAATGGTATAAAAAATTTAATAAAAATTTAAAATCAAAATCTTGTTATGTGTAATTCATATTATTTTGCCTAATTTTTGTTTTTATGAATAAATAATATGTTATTTTTCTTTTCAAATGATAATTTACTTTATATAATACATTTTTATTTATACATGCAATCTTTATAGAATAAGAAGTGCAAGCACATAAAAATAATAAGATTCTAATATGATTTTTCATATGGTTTATTGCATTATTTTTGATGATATTTTTAGATCTGAAACCAATTTTCTGTTTTCTCATAGATACAGAGTATTTTTTACACACATTTTTTTACACATATTCTTCAGGAACATATCTGTCATGTAAAAACAGAATTAAGTGTATTGAGATTTCATGCTTTTTTATCAGTAAAAATATGCAAATGATATATAAAATTCTCAAAAATATATATTATTTTTTTTTTAGATTGCAGCTGAAGTGGCTGCTCCTTTAACTAAAACAGATGAAATTGTCTTGGTTGGTGGAGAAAGTGGTTTTACACATGAAGTTAATAAATTAGTCAGTCAACTTCCACCTACAGTACAAGCATTAACAGGTGTTGATATATCTAAGGTAAAATTTATTTATCAATAAAATAATTATCAAATCCTTTAATTAATTTTTTGTGTAGTAATTATGAAATTTTAGTTCTGATATTCTATTTCATATCAAAATTGTTACTACACCACCCTTCTAGGTGAAGCCCAGAGCGTGAAATCACAATGCAGTTCATTTCGTTCTAGCCATTGAGTCAAAACACAAGACTAAATAAAAACTCCATTTATGTTAAAGAACTGTTTAATTTCACAAAAGATAAAGTTAGAGAAAAATACAAACTTTAATTCCCATCAAAGAAGCTTCTACCATAAAACCAAAATGACACAAAACCATAAAATGTAGAAATCCACTTCACAAACACCATCACAGCCGGCTTCTCACAAACAATGGATGGACAGGAACAACCACCCTCTAGTGGTACAATTCTTTTATACATAAGAGAATTTACATAAATATATAAAAAAATATTTTTATCAAAGTACAAATATTTTTCTCTACACAAATATATCAATTAAACCAAACATATTATTTTTAATCCTTCTCAAACGTTAAATATAACAAAAACTTAAATATTTAATTCTTAAACACAACCTCCAGGTTAACGTTCACTCGTCACAGTTCAAAATGGCCGCCTCTGACACCTACACAAGATAATTCACCTTTTTTCATATTTTGCAATTCCAAGCACCACACTTTACACATAGACCTCAAGTATTGGAGAGGAACTGAAAGCAAGGCTGGTATATAATATGTAATGTAATGGCTATTATTAGGTAGTTGCCATTCATGCTAAATTTATTAATAAATAAAATTACGAACAAATTTGAAATATAATAATTACATGATGAAAGATTGTAATATTAACAGAATTAAAAAATAATAATAATAAATTTATTTCAATGCTATAATCATGTAGACTACAATCCCCCGAGATTCAGTTGCCAACACTTCAGAGGGTTTGCAAAAAAAAATCGCACTTGTTTAAGTGCACTAATCAAATTTGGCACTGCATATATTAAGGGATAGTCTCAAATTTTTTGCACACTAATCAAAACCACATTAATCGAGATGCCTGTATATATGTTTGTGATACATTGGTTTTGAAATGCTGACTTGTTTCTGGTTCCTCTCTATATGTATAATTATTAGAATTAAATTCTTGAGAACTACTAAATTAATTGCATTTTCCAAATAAAACACATATGTTTATAAGCCTGTTTATACAGGGTGTCCGAAAAGTATCTTTACACTTTTAGAAAATCATTAAAAAAGAACAAAGAAAGATATGCACTTAAAGTTTTTTTATATTCAATAAAGAAAGTATCAAAGTTTTTTTGACAATTCTTACATTTCAATATGTGCATCATTAGTTGCACTCAACACATCGAGTCAGCAAGAGATTTCAAGCAAGGTTCTGTGAAGTATTACAGAATCGACAGTCCCGATGGCCGCTGTAATTCAATTTTTCAACACTACATCATATACAGTTGATCTAGGTATTTATAATTGACGGCCACCAAACAAATCGATTTACAAGGACTACGATGAAAAGATTCATGAATTTGTTCAAAATCATCGGAGCTTCTGCTAGGCTGACCAGATTTCACTTTTGGTAAAACGCTATCTGTTGTCATAAATCTCTTATGCCATTCATAAATTGTCGGTCTTGAAGGCAGATTTCGATCATATGCAGTCCAAAATTTACGTTGTATCTGCATTGCAGATTTTAATTAGATAAATCACACTACAACTTGCGCCATTTCCTGCGGTGAAGCCATTTTTAGAAGAGACGGGCGCCATCAAGGGTGCCATATAGTGTCCACTTCATTTAAAAAAAATCTTTGATACAATTTTTTGTATTCAATAAAGAAAGTAAGTGCACATCCTTCTTTGTTTTTTAAATAATTTTCTAAAAGTGTAAAGATACTTTTCGGGCACCCTGTATTTTGATGCTGAAATTTTTTCTTTAAAATTGTTTACAAATGAAATGCAGCGATGCAGACAAAATTTACTATTTTCAAAGATCCTTCCATAAATTTTTTTCTTCTAAATTTTTTTCTTCTGATGTAAGAAGTACTTAAATTTAAGTACTTCTTACATCATTGAGCTTACCAAACAAAAACATTTGAATATTTTTGGTCAAAATTCTTAAGGCAAAATATTTCAAAAATCCTAGTGTTAAAATTTTTTGAAGCATTGAATTACTGTCTTGAAAACAGAACAGACAGACACTTGGGTATAAAAATATATATCCATTAACCTTATTGATGCTGCCATGATTTTTCAGAAAGACTAGAATGAACCAGGGCCACCAAGAGAAATTTTTGGGCCTGTGACAAGTCTGTGGTCCGGGCCCTACTTAAAAAAGTGCATTACTTTGGTTTAATAAAAAGAGTTCATATAATATATTTTATATGAACATTATTTTATAAAGTTCTTATAAAACATTAAATATTTATTTAAAAAAAGTGTACAATAAATTCAAAATTCGATACATTACATACCACTCTGAATGGATTGCTCAATATTAGAAAAATGAAGCAGGCCGAAATGTTGTAATTTCAGCCAACAACATGGCAAACGCAAACATAAATTCGATGATATAGCAACTTGACTTTGTTAGGATCTAGTCATCACACTTATTAACATAAATGGGATATGTCTGGCTATCAAAACAAAGTCAATTTGCTATATCATTGAATTTGTTTGCATCCGCCATGTTGTTGGCCAAAATTACAATGTTTCAGCCAATTTCATTTTTATAACATTGAACAGTTCATCCAGTTTGTATAAAAGATCCTTGCATACCATGCATGGCCTATACCAGGGGTGGCGAACCTTTTTCTGCTGGCGTGCCAAAAATTTAAAAAGTTATATTTCTTAATATACTAACATGCCAGATAATTTGTTATAGGAATATATATATATATACTGAATGGACCTCAAAATTAATGTTTTCGGCAGACATTATGCCTAAATTTGAATGAATTAAATGTTAAATTACAATGTATCAATAAGACTATCATTGGCATATTTGATCTAATTCAGGCATTTGAAACAAAATTTCAAATATTATATCGAGTAATCGCTTCCAAAAGCTTCAAATATTTTCCAAATTTGAAAAAATTATTCACAGGTTTGAACTTTCATGAAAAACCGGATGGAGCTAAACTGACTACAGAATTTTCAAAAGTTATTAACTGTATAATCAGTGAGTTTCAATCAAGATTCACTCACAAGTCAATTTAGATAATTTGCAGAAACTACAAAATTTATCGTGTATCTTGATAAATTCAGGCTATCTGCACCTATTGTAACAACATTTGACTGGTTAAAGTTGGACGAACTTGAAATGCAATTAACAGATTTTCAGTCGAGTTACATAAGGAAGCAAAAATGATTAAGTCAACTAACACCACAACGGCATATGCACAATTGCAAGTAGAATAAAAGTGACTAAGAGTTATATGGTCACAACGCAAATTTTTTTCTCCTCTTGGCAGCCCTGTAATGAACAACTATATTCTGTCCTGAACATGTTTATCAAATTTCATCAAAAGTGATTGAATGAGCAGATTTTCTAACAAAGTATGGAATAGTCCTTTAATGAAATCATTCAAATTATTTTGTATTACTACATTTACAAATATGGAATTATATTATTAAAAATTCAAAGACCATTTTGTTCAATACTTTTATTCCAAAAACTTTGCTAAATTACAAAATAAACATTTAGAAACAAAGAATTAATTACAATTAAATTGCAATTAGTGGTTTTTTTTTAAGTGTTTATTTTGTTTAATAGTTTCATAAAAAATTGTATCATGTTTCTTCTTAAAATTATAATTTTTATAGCATTTTCTCATTCAGTATTTCTAGAATAATTATTAATCCTACTTTGATGATAAAGGTTATAAGAATGTTAGAATGTAAAAATTAAATCATATTTTTTATTGTAAACTGATAATACCAGCAGAGCATTAGTATATAAGGGTTTATCATAGCAAAATGTTTTATGTAATCAATATCATTATTAATTTTGGACATCCTTTGTTCCTATAAAATGCTATATAATACACTATATAAATTTTATTTGAACTGTGAGTTCAGATAAAATTATATTGGAATATATTCTTGAGATAGTAGGATATATTGAAATAATGTAAAAATCATATTTTCCCAATATGTGTATGCTCCTTGAATACAAACTTAATTTGTATGTAACTTTTGTTCATAACTCAGATAGTTATTATTTTGTCTCCAAAAATACTGAAATAACTTTATATATTGTATTTTATTATATATTTCACAATTGGCCCAATTACAAGATTCATGTTTCACAGATTTGAATAAAAAATTTCAAATATAAAAGCAAGAATTTTTTGGTGTAATTGTCGTGTTGAAATATTGCCATAATATGTTAAATAACTGTGTTATTTTACATTTTATTGATTGCTTAGAGCATTCTGATATCATAATGTTTAAAATTCTTGAAAAGGTTTTGAAATTTTCTGAAATTTTACATTTGTAAATATGAATGTTTGTAAATAGAGGAACACATATATTATAAAAGATCGATGTATTACAAAGAACAAATTCTTGACTTATTTTCCTAATTTATTTATGTTCATTATAATTGTTAATAAGAGATAATCCATGATATATTAGTTTATTTTATTTTAAGTTTAATTAGAAAGAATAATATCTAAAAGTTGATGTTTTCTTAATATATGTCTAATATCAATATTTTAGATAGCTAAAGTATGCATCATTATCTGTTAAATTGACAAAGAATTCTTTGAATACTAATACTCTATAGAAAGTTATAAAGATACAAGATGTTCCATAATGATTGGTACAAAATCAAACCATGAATTTCTTGCATCAAAATAATGAAAATGTTCTTATAAACATAGATTCAAAAATGCTGCATTTAAGAGAAATGGTACATTTTATAGTAATGCTTTTTTAAAGATCATAAAGGAAATGTTTAATCAATGATATTTGTCAATTTTTTTTATGTATTTTAACATTTTCTTAAGTTTTTTCCCCATCTTGGACTATAATGTTAATTTTGTTTTTTCAATTTACTTTATTAATTAAAACACATTATTTTTATGATCTTTGAAAAAGCATTACTATAAACTGTGCTTCTTAAATATGATGTTCTTGGGCCTATGTTTATAAAAACGTTTATAATTATTTTCCTACAAAAAATTTGTGATTTGATTTTTTTTCTCAACCACGATTGGATACCCTGTATATCATTCTATATTATGTTGAGTAACCAATGAAACACTGATTCTCTCTCTAAATACTGCAAAATTTGTTTTGTAAAGATAGATATAAATAATATTGTACTGTATTAAATCTTATTAGTAATATTGTTGATAGCTTTTCAATAATTGAAAAATATATCTAAAATAATTTTGAAAATTTAAAATTCTTAAAAATATTTTGTTTTGCAGGTGCTTACCAAAATCCCAGGTGCCAAATAAAATATCAAGTAGTAAAACCTATGATTTTTGGCAATTTTTATTTACAGTGAAAAGAATATTTCTAGCTGTTGTGATTCATTCGATAAATAATGAAAACAAGATGCAAGATATTTTGTGGTATAATGTCTGAAAATTAACTATTTTGAATTGGAAATGTAAAGAAAATTATAAATGATTAGTGATAAGTCAGAACTAATTCATCATCCAAGAAAATGAAGTTTTGCCTTATGGCTCAGGAGTTTTCATTTGCTCATTTTTTTATTTTGATTTTTTTTCTATTATCAAAATCATCTGCAAAATATGTTTAATCATCATTGTGCAAGATGAAAATATAAAGCATTTGTTAAATTTTTATCTTATGCTCATATAATTATTATAGTTGAAATTAAAAATTTTGTAATTATTTTATATTATTGTTGAGAAATATTTTCTATTATGCATATGTTTATCTGCATTATTATTTTGAATACAATTTTATAATTTAAAGTTAAGTATTAAGTTATTATATATCAGTATAAATTCCAAAGTGTAAATGTATAAAAGTTGCAACAAATATTTATAACAAATATAAGTAGTTTATAGAAATCTTAATTTTGAAATTTTTTTTTCTAATTTTGTATTTGTATATAGTAGAATCTTAATTATCTCTGAGCTAAGAGATCCATCCAACATATCCTGTAAGTAATTATCTTCAGATTCATAATTTTAAAATAAATTTTATATTTCATAATTTTATTTATTTATAAAGTTTTGATTTAAAATTCAAAATATTTTTTTTTATAAAAGAGAGATGCTATATATTTATATAGAACCAAAGGAATATAATATTAAGTAAATACATAATAAATTGCTAATAGTTTTATTAAAATCAACTTATTTAATTCAAAAGTAATTAATTCTGTTTTAAATAAAATGATTTTAGTAAAAAAAACTTAGCAATTTGTTTTACTATTTACAGGATATTTATTATGCATTCGAATCCAAATATTGCTAGAAAAGATAATCGAGATTCTACTATGTAATTTAGCTTTTCATGAAGAAGAATTATATTCATTTTTGTTTTAGATTTACTTAATTTAGTGAAAAGTATACTGTATTTTTGTAATTAATCTTGCCAATCGAAAAAGAGTGAAAATAGATATATAGAATCGACTGTTCTTATCAAAAGTTTTAAGATATTTTTTATTATACAGTATTCACATGAATTGAAATCTTAGTATCTATATATTGACTTATATTAAATACTAAAATTTTTGCAGAATAGCTATTTAAAGAGGCTTTAAAAAAATTCAAAATGTATTATAATCAATTATACAATTATATTCTATGTGTAAAAACAATTTCTGAGAAAATTTACATTTAATATATAGATCCCAATAGTTTTGGATTCCATTTTTTTTATTGTTACTATGTAAATAACATTTTTTAAATCTTCCATGCATTAATACTTTCTTGTATTATCTATTGAGATAGAAGAGAAGACAGTTGCCTTGTATTTTAGCAATTTACAAATTTTAAAACTTAACTTTAGTTTATATGTAACTATTTTTTAGTCAAATCAATTATAAATTTAAAAAAAAAAAAGACAGATGGTTATCATTAAATTAGAAGTGATTAATATTAAAAATTGTAATTAAAGAAATTAATAATAATTTTTCAGACAAAGATAAAAAATAGAAAAAAATATAATGTATGTCGGAAATTAACAGAGAAGTTTATGAAAGTACAATGCATTTTGTTGATTATTTGATCAGAAAATGTTTGCCATTAAGATACTTTTGTCTGATCAATGTTCATAAACAGTTCATATTGTACAATACTGTCAAATGTGTTTTCTTTATAGATGATGATTAAAAGAAAACATCACTGCCATGTTATTTTAAAAAAGTGTAGAAATTTAGCTTTAAATATTCATTGTTTGTAATCTAGCAAAAGTGAATGTTTGTGCTAAATGCTTTCTCTATATATATCATATTTTTATCTGCATTTTCAGTAATTAGCATATTGAAATATAAAACTTATATCTTATGGAAAAAGAATTTACAGATGGTAAAATTATTTCTCTCTTAGTCATGCACCTTAGAAAGGTTTAATAGATCTGATTTCTCATTAAAATTCTTCCTGGCTTAACTCAGGGATTTCAAATTTTCTGTAAACAAAATTAAACTTCATATAAAATCAAACTGAAATTTAAACACTTGTAACAAAAAATTTAATCTTGAAATTTTAAGTAAAAGGTGCATGGCTGAAGTATTATTTTGTGTTTTTCTAAGTGCCATTTATATTCGTGATTATTGTTAAATTTTCATATGGCACAAGATTTTATTCTGTGTTTTTTTGTGTCTGTTGTGAAAATTTATATTCTAGTCACCAGTTTGTCTTCTAAATGATATTAATTGTAGAATATGTCCAAAGAAAACCAGCATTTTGTAATAGTATTAAGAATGTCATTTTTAAAACGTGAAATGCCTTATAAATAAACATTTTTCATGCATTCAATATGTTAAATTATTAATTTCAGTAAATTTTGTTCTGATATTTTCTCCTGTAATTTAGGTTAAATGCAAATAGTGTATTTTTTTTTATGAATTATCAAAAATCTTTTAAACATATTTTCTATTACAACTTAACTATTGGAAACAGTCTATCAAATATATTCATCTAAGTTAAACATTAATAGACTTAAATTTTTCAGCTAACTAATATAAATATTACTAAAGTTTCATCAAGTAACAAAATAGTTAGCAGAGTCTTTCAATTGAAATTTTCAGAATGACATGTTAATGAAACTTTGATTTTAAACTTATTGAAAATATCTAGGAAGATATTAATGGGAACACAATTGAATGCAATTCATCAGTTGAAAGAGAACCTGTTTTTGTTGCATTGAATCAAATTTCAATGAACAATTTCATAAACCTCTACAAATTAATAACTAATAATTTATGATGTATTAAAAAAAAATTGGAGAACAAATAATTTTTTGTTTAATGTGTAATGGATTGATTAATTTTTATTCTATTTAAGATATATTAAATATTTAAAATTTAACAATTATATTGAGATTAAAAATAATTTTTAAAGACTTGATATTATTCATTAATTACTGTATGAAAATGCAGCTGAACTTATTTTGCTACTTTTTCTTGAAACTTTACATGCATACAAGTGTTTCTTGAATTATGTTCATAATTCATGTATGAGTTACAAAATTTTGAATTATAAACTAATATTTCATTAAAAGATACCAAAATATTATATACTCTTTGTTCAAAACTAATAGAGGGAAGTTCAACAATACCTTATAAATAAATTAATGCATATACATTTATACAAGATATAATTAATGTTGTAAATAATAATAACATTTCTGCTGCTAAGATGCCTATTGCAGAAGAAATATTCAGAATCAACAGAAATTTGGCCATTATTTCCAAGATCTGTATATAAAACTATTCATTATAGGGCTTGCATTATACTGTGTTGTGTAATATATGCTGTAAATGGGCCAATTGAAAGTTTATTTCACAGATTTGAATAAAGTTTTGATTATAAAATGGACTTTTTTCTGTAAGCTCCACCATCTTAACATACTGTTCTTATACAGATAGGCCTCGATTAGCGCGACTTAAAAAATTGATACCGTTATATATACATAAAATCTCAATGTACTGTATACAGATAGGCTTCGATTAGCGCGACTTAAAAAATTGATACCGTTATTCGGTTAGCGCGATTAAAGATTCGATTAGTGCGAGTTGTAAACATAGATCAGTCTTACTAACACAAACAGACCAGTCTTACTAACAAAGCTCCTTTTATGATGTCAATTAACAACCATTAGATTTTCCTCTCCTTTTATGATGTCAATTAACAAATTACCGTTAATTTTCGGTTAGTAACAAAACTCCTTTTATGATGTCAATTAACAAATTACCATTAATTTTCGGTTAGTACGACCGGACGAGGAGCAGTCCAAGAACAGTCACTTGGCTTTGAAGGGGTAATAGACGAAGAGCAGTCCAAGAACGGTCACACGATTTTGAAGGGGTGAAACACACACGAAGGGTGAAACATCAGAAAGATGGGCTTTTTTCCGTTAACTGTTTAACATGGACGAGGAGCAGTCCAAGAACAGTCACACGATTTTGAAGGGGTGAAACACAAGGAGCAGTCCAAGAACGATCACACGATTTTGAAGGGGTGAAACATCAGAAGATGGGCTTTTTTGCCTTTAACTGTTTAACATCACTGTACTATTACTTAGCTTTGCTATCGTATACATACAGTAGAGTACAGAATTTTCTCTTTTAAAAAGTATCGAAATGGATAAAAGGAAGAACACTTTTGATGATAAAACAGGAAACGAAAAAAGAGAAGTGATTACGCTACAACAAAAAATGGATGTGATTGATATTTTCCATAGAGTTAATACTTCGATTAGCGCGAGAAATTCGTGGAACCAATTATTCGCGCTAATCGAGGCCTACCTGTATATGCTAAATAAATATTTTTACATTTATCCTTCTTTTTACATGATAGATTGATTCATTATAATACTGTGTAAATCAAGGCCAACATTTGTGTAGAAATGCTTATTTTTTAGACAGGTATTAGTCTCAATTTATACAATACTTAATTCTGTTTTTACGCAATAGTATTTATCGTGTAAAAACAGAACTGGGTGTATTTTCATTTACACAGTATTTCTGCAGAACCAATTTATCATATAAAAAAAGGGATAAGTGTATATTGTTTAGAAAATTACAAACACTCGTCGAGAATTTTAAATTTTGAAAATGATGTGCGTATGCGTGTTAACTCAAGAAATTCTTGTCTATATTTAAATTGCTATTATCAATGCAGTTTTGGGATAGTTTGAACTTAAAAAATATTATTTTACAATTAAAACAATGAGTTGAGTCAATATTTTCAACCATCTTACCACTTATTCTGCTACAAATATAGTACAAACAGGGCCGCATTTATGCATTTGGAGGCCCTAGGCGCAATATCTTTATGAGGCCTCAAAAGAAAAGTCTATTTCAGTAAAACAAATTTATATGCATTTTTTAAAAAGTTTTATTGAAAATAAAAATCGACATTTATATAACTACTTTAATAAAATATAACGCAACATTGGCATATATACAGTATATTTGCATTTAAAAGTATAAAAATAAATCGGTTCAAATTTAAATTAAAAAAAATAATAACAACAGAAGGGTTTTTCTGGATTTAGTGTTAGTAAATATATATATAACGCCATATATATATATATATATTTAATCGAGTCCATTATATCCACCCATATCTAATTCAATGCATAATAACGACAGGTCACTTGTTTTATTTTGGTACAACTTGCTTAAATTTATTCGTTTAACACTGAAAATGAGCGTTCAGCACTTGCATTTGAAATAGGCATCATCAAAAATAAGATAGCCCGGTTTCACTCTAACACGATTAGAAAATTGCAAAAACCCTCATATAACACTACAGTACTATTACAACGCGGTTTTTACTTAACACACTTAGAAAATTACATTCTCACTTCTACAGCACAAAACATTTTTTATTAATCTTTGTAAATCCACACTATGGACTTAAAATGCAATCATTCGGAAATACTTTGCTAAAATTAATCATAAATTCAATTTCGCTAGATTACCATGAGAGGAAAGATATGCAGTCTATTTTCGATTTCGATTTGAAATTGAGTTAATTGTCGACCATGGAATATTTTGTGTTCCCAACGTTCAGTTCTTGGATAAAAAATGTTTTCATTCTTCAATAGAAGAATGTGAAATAGAAAAAAAGACTTTTTCATTCATAAATTACTTTTGGGTAAGTCTTAACGAACGATTGTTAGTTAAGACTTACCCAAAACTCTTAACTAACAATCAGGTTAGATTACCTTTTTATAAAGCGAGCAGAAAATACACAAACTTTAAATGTAGAAAAAAGTTCAGAAAGTGAAATTGATATTGTTAAAAAGAAAAAACTTTCTCGTTTTAACTGAACAGCGATAAGGAAAATATAATAATTAAATGAATGTTATATAGGCTGTATACTATTTCTTTCCTTTTATTTTACGTATGTTGTTTCTTTGGGGTCTTACGTATACAGTTTTTCTTTGTTTCGTATTATTAATATTCTTAATAAACATTAAGTTTCTTATGTGGAATTAAAAAAGTTTTGTGTTTAATTGATTTTGGAACGTAATTCTCTTTTTTTGTATTGGCTCCGGGTCTCATATAACACGGTTTCACACAACACGGCGTTTTTAGAAATCTATCGTGTTATACGAGGGATACCTATATTAAAAATTGTTTCTACGTTCGGAAAAGTAGATCTTAACCCGTCGTTTATAAATTTGTATACATATTTTTATTGAATTTTCTTCCTTTTATCATCATTAAAAATTACTTAATTTTACCAATAAATTTTTCTGAGTCAATATCAGTCTCATAACTTTATTAAATTTTATTAATAGTTTTGTACTTGTCTTGGTCTATATTTGATTTCTCTTAAGAAAAACATATCTATTATGTCTAAATAGCTTTTTGTTCGTTAATTTCCAAAATTAGCTTTTCGCAAATGACATTAAAAGTATTAACAATGAAATTTTCTTTCCCATGTCATATAATCTTATTATTTATCAAGTCACAATCTGTTATGATCAACGGTCTAAGAATATATACTGGATGGATTCCTCAATGTAAAAAAAAAAACGAAACGGTCCGTAACATTGATTAGGGACCCCAACAGCATGGCGGCGGACGCGAACGTAAATTCGACAATATAACAAATTGACTTTGTTTTAGTGGCCAGACGTATCCCATTTATGTTAAGTGTGATAACCAGATTGTAATAATTAATAGTTAGAGTGTAGTACTATTAAAGCTATTTAGACATAATAGAGTGATATAATACTCTATATTGGGATATAGAGTATTATATCACGTGACAGCCTCCTCTTTGGCGGCTTCATTTTTGCTGACAACTGGCCAATTAGCGGAATCCATCCAGTATTGGCTGTGATACAGAATAACATTCTAAAATATATGTTCGAAGACTATCTAATGGTTTGAAAATTGTCAGAAGTCTTATGGATTATGACAATAACGGCCACACCAATAATAATTAGAAAAAGATATAATATAACCAATAAAATCTAGTCATTGTAAAATGCACATAACTATATAGTTGTAAATATGAAAAAAAAGTTATCGTAGAACTATGTCTCCGTTAACTAGCCAAACCATAGATCGAAGTTAACACATTCGAAACCTTAGAACTACGTCGACAGTTTCGAAAATGCATTGAAATCCATGATTCAGAAGTTTCAAAAAACAGGATCGCTGACAGTTCGGCGTGGCAGAAACAGAAACCAGTCTCAGAACAGACATTAACCGTTAATGAAATTACAAAAGTAATATATATATATATATATATTTTTTTTTTAATTCTGAGTAGGGAGTAGTGACATATATAGGCATTAAAATAGATTTTAACCATTCAGAATACGAAACGATTGTCGATGCAGAGTAACTAATTCACAGTTCGAAAGTTTGACTCGACTGTTATAATCGATTAATTAAAAAATAAAATTTAATATAAAAATCAATTTACCATTTTGGAGCTCGATAATATCGCTATATCTTATTTACATAATTTTACAATTAAAAGTTATGTCTTTGGGAAAAGAATGAATAAATTAATCATTCTCATCCCGAAGACCACCTATACAAACAGTGCTAGATCTAGTTAGTGCGGGGCCCGATTAGAATATTTTCCGCGGGGCCTCTCAAAATATGGCTTATATGTATAAATAAAATAAGTAACATTTATAAATAAATGACCCATTTTTGTCGGCTGGATTGGCTGCGGAGAAACCCTTCGGCTTTCCACTCTGGAGGACTTGGGTTCGAATCTCGAGTCTCACCTCTTGAAAATATTTATCATGATCATGAAGTCGGGCCCTCCCGTCGTCCACCATACGGCTGATCCCTCCGCAGGGATGGACAGCATGTGGGAGGACTTCTTTCGCCCCGTCAATTATTATTATTATAGAAAGAAAACTAGTATCATCTGATGACAAAAAACAAAAGAAGGGTTAATTATTTGGATAAATTTTCAATTGAGTGAAAATTCGAACAATTTTATTTTTCATTGGAAATAGCAACTCCGTGGCCTAATTAGCATATATTAGGTTTCAATATAACATATTCCTGGCTTAATTAGCATATATTAGGTTTCAATATAACATATTGATTAGAACCACTCTTAGAGAGAGATGATTAGGAATAATTAATTTATAATTACCTGTACAAACCTTTACTCAAAATATTGAGATAGGGCTCAATGCAAAAAAATAATTGTGTGTGTGGACGTTTTCGGTAATTGTAATCATCCGTAACTTCCTTTATTATATCGTACCATTTATACGTTCCGCGAATATTGAAAAATGATACATATTAAAAAATAATTTTTTCTTAATACATTATTTAATTATGTAAACTTTGACAAACACGAGGCCCCCTCAAGCGCTGGGCCCGATTTTTTTTTCTTCAACAGATGACGCCACTTTCCACTCAGTAAGAGTACTAAGTGGCGGGGCAAAACAAGCCCTTCCACAG